>OZ005661.1:96693390-97000890 GCA_963930645.1 Salticus scenicus
CAGAAACAGCATCCGCTGTATCTGGTGGTAATTCAACTATATCAATAGTACCATCAATATCTTCATCATCTGTCAAATCAAGGTTATTGTCCCAATATTCTTCAAGCTCTCTTAGAGTTGAAAATTTTTTGCAACTCATGATCATCCAAATATAATATAAATAACAAATATTTGTATAAATACAAATGAGAATAGTACAGTTATTATGTATTTATGAAAATCGTACTACGTATTGCAAGGTAATTCAAAGCAGAAAAGACTCTGTAACAACACTGAAAAAAACATGTGTGAAGAGAATTCACACCAACAACTAAGAACATGTATAATTCAGAACACCTGTACAAAAATCCTTTTTCTCCCCCCCCTTTTCTGCTTATCAGTTATTGTTAGTGTCTCCATTTTACTCTTTGATGGGGAAATAGCTTTGAGGATTCACAATGCCAACACCTGCTTATTGTTCCCTCCCCTTCTTCCCCTTCCGGCCCTATCTCTTCCTGTTTCTTTTGTATTATTGTAACTCACACATTTCACATTTTTCAAGGAAACGCCCTTTATGAAATTTCTAGAGACATTTTCCAAATATCTTAAGAAAAAGGTAAGTTCTATTTCAATGTAAATAGGAAATTTTTTTACATCACAATACCCGTGAGCCCCAAATGGGGATCACTGTATTTTCGCTGTGGTCAAATTATAATAAAAACAATTTGAACATTTTTCATGTCATATTATTTAGAACACATGCAGGCATATTCTCTATAAGAAAAAAATAATTATTTCAATATAAAGTATCAGATATTATCTTAGTAAACTGATACATCTAAAAATATGTAATTTACGAACGATTCTTTTAAAGAAAGTTATATATATATAGTTTTTTTTCAGCAACTCATAAAATTTTCGCTATATATATTAAGAGTAGACTTTAGTGTGAATATACAACTTTAAAAATAAGCGAAAAATCTGAAATTAGAGTGAAGAACATTAAAATTATCTATGATCCCCAAATGGGGATCATGGTAAGAAATGGGTTAAAATAATATAGACGGCGCTGTCACCATTCTCGGCAAAATATCTAATGATATTTTGCCGATCATTAAAGTGAAGTGAAATCATCTTGTTTTCAGAAGTCAGTCAGAAGTTCGTCAGTTCTCGCTGAGAGATGTAGCTGTTTTTCGTGTAAGACGCCCTGTGGCCATGGGCCGCAGGCAGCGGCCTGAAAGAAGTTATATTCGTTCTTATGTATCTTAATGTTCTGTTTAGTGCGCGCGTTGTATATAGTTTTGTAATTGTGTTTATTATAATTAAAATATTAAATAACGGAATGCCCGAGTTCGTTTTTAAACGTTCTATCATAGTTCTATGAGGCCATTCCTGTCACAAGCGTACTTATTTTCCATACATAATCCATTAAATTTGTAAACAATTGGGGATTTATTCTTAAGAATCATTCACATAAGATCATAGAGCATTGTTGCAAATCAAGTGTAAAACGGAAGAAATAATTTAATTTAATTTATAATATAGTTATTTTGATATTTTGACTTTAAAAGGAATTTTTAATTATGTTGAAAAGCCCAAAATGTGATATAAAAAATAAATAGTGATTCAATTCTTTTGAAAATTCATTTAAATTTAGAGAACAGAGAAGCGGGCGTAGCCTGCTTGTATGAAATATATATGTTCATTTCATATGATTTAGTGTAGCCTATATATGTTAAACTGTACCTACGAAAAATTTTGCCGATAGACGTATTGTATTTGAATTCTCTTGGATGGCTTTATGCACGAAACATTAGATTGAAATAAACAATAAATTTAGTATATCATACAGATTTAGAATACCAAGATTGGACTTCTTGCTGTAATTTGTTCTCGAAATATGCTGATAACAGACACAGACTCAAACGCAGACCAACCGTTAAAATTCTGATTTTTGGATTCAGAGGACCTTAAAATCTGTGAATATATATAAAAAATTCAATTTCGAAAAATTGACCCAAAACAATACCTTCTCCACCATATGTATAGATAAGAGAAAGTAAAAATTAGCTAATGAATTTCAGAAAGATACTTTACAATAAATCTACTGCTGCATGATAAAGCCTTACAGATAAATCTGGTATATACTCTCATTTTGTGAAATTTGTTATATAAGGTAACTAAATAATAATGTGTTGTCTTAAAAAACTCGTACTAAAAATAATAGTTAGAATGATAAACTTTAATTTTCATAACATTCACATATTGTTACCTATCAGTATGCAGGAAATAAAGATTAAAATCAAATTATGTTTACTTTTGTTGAATGTGTAATAAAAATACAGTCGAACCTCGTTAGCGTGACTATCAAGGGGAATAAAAAATCTGTTCATGTTATCAGTAACTCAGAAAATAATCGTAATTTTGACGGGGATTATGGAAACAGTTTGTGTTGAAAGTAATTCACGCTACGCGTGTTCACGTTAACGAGGTTCGACTGTATCATGAAAATTTATAAGATTATTCAATTAAATAATATTAGTACTAAATACACACACACACACACACACACACACACACACACATATATATATATATATATATATATATATATATACGCGTACTAAAGAGAGGCATGTACGTAAAATTACTGTAAAGTAAACAAAACCCAATGAGAATAAGAATGAATCCGGTATATGCAAAATAAATAAATAAATATCCCCTACGCTTTTTCTTCCCAACTAAATACTTGAAGAAATGATATCAGAGGAGATGACATGTCCAGAAAAACATAAAACTTAAATAGTAACGGCAGAAGCAGTTAACCCCTTACCTGCCGAGGAAAATTTATGAGATTCGCTTCAAAGTGTCACTGTTCTCTTCAAACTTTAAAATGAGTAAATCTTTCAAAAGCACTGTCAACATCACTTTCAAGTTTACTTTACTGCACTGTGAAACCGTGTCAGTCGTTTCACTGGTAGCAGTACAGTAGTAATGATCGTACTTCGGAAAAACGTATATATACACCCGGGGCAGTTAAGAGGTTAAGTAACGCAGTTATATCAGAAATTATACATTGTTATTATGAAATTATGTAATATGGCTCGTCCGAGAGAGAAGTCAATAACACAGTTCTAGCCATTGTTTTGATAGACTCAATATAGCCCCTCAGGTAGCCTTGACTGCTATGGCGACAGCCATCTTTAATAGACAATAGTTAATTGATAATAATTATTAGGCAAATTGAGTTGACAATTTGCCTTGCATACTGATACACCGTATGCCAATTACACTCATGTCATTCATACAAGACTAACAATCTCTTTGGATTCACATATTTTGACCGCTTGTCAAATTTGCACAAAGTCAATAGGCAAATTGTACTTGGTCGATATTTGAACTGCAGTTATTTTTTTATATGAAAATAAGCAGTTCTACGAATAAAAATCCTTTATATTTTTAAGTTCCATTTTGCTGGATGGCAATGATAACTTTAATTTAATTTCGAACATAAATATTAAACATATACTTTCTTTCTTTCTTTTTTTTTTTTTTGGAAAGGTCAAAACAATTTTACCAAGAGCGTAAAAAAGTTCAGGAAAGGATTCAAATTCTACATCTTAACGTGCCACTGCCCTATAAATAGAGCATATGCCGTATAAGAAATTCTACATTGTTATTGGAAAATTATGTAATATGGCTCATCCGAGACAAAATTCAATAACACAGTACTAGCCAGGTAGACTCAATATGGTACCAAAGTCTTGATTGCTATTGGGGCAGCCATCTTGAAACTTCATTTGCCTTGCATGCTGATACGCCGTATGCCAACTACACTAATATCATTCCTACACAATTAAATTAATCTTTTTGGATTCATATTTATTGACTGCTTATCAAAAATGCACACAGTGAATGGGTTGGTTGGTTGGGTTTAACGTTGCACAAGTACTGCGTATTAGGTAATCGAACAGTCAATAGGAAAATTGTACTCGATCGATATCTGATCTGAAGTTATTCCTCATATGGAAAATTTCAAACAACCTGGAATTACAGATGTAGTACTACCGATAAAATTCATTTATATATTTTAATTCCATATTTGCTGAATGGCAATGATAATTTTAATTTAATTTCGAACATAAGTATTAAATATATTTTTTTATGGACAGGTCAAAGGAATTTTAGGAAGATCTTAAAGAAGTCTCTTAAAACATTCCAATTCTACGTGCCAGTGCCCTATCAACTGAACAACTCTGTCGATATCAAACCTGCATTAATCGCTTATGTGAAAGACGGAATTTTTCATTTGTTCTGTGAAAACAGACGAGGGTGAAATTTATTTTTATTACATTATTTTATAAAAGTGACCATAGACCTTGCGTATTTCATATGAGCTGTTAGTACAGGTCTGCCATTGACACAGTAGGTATGTTGATGGAACACTGTTGATGGTGAGTAATGCCATAGGATCTGGGTTCGAGTACTGGCGTGATCAATTTTCGTCATTTCTCCTCCTAAAAATAAAATTTATAAGCACAAAATCACCGAAAAATGGCAAAAATAGGGGGTCATTCCTAAAACGGCAAAATGGGCGTCCTATTCGGATTCAGGAGGTCATTTTACATAAGAATATGCTGAAATGGTTTCAGAGGCAGTTTTCATGCCGAGCAGTGTTATTTAAATTTTATCTGTGGTTTTTCATGAAAACTACGTAAAATAAGAAATAAAAGAGTGCAAACGTTAAAGGAGGGTCTTTAAACGTTGTATATATTCATATATGTTAGGTTCATATGTAATGTTAACAACTTCAAACACACATTTTTTTTTTTTTTTAGATGATATGTATATTATTCAGTACTTCTCTCTTTCATATTTACTGTATTAAAAAAATTTCTGTTTTATCATTTTATTCATTTTATTCATATGTAAAATCTTCGTACTCATTCAAAGGATGGATACGTATCACATGAAATTTTACTGGGTACATTGCGACAGTTCACAGTTATCACCATGTTTGCTCTGTGTTTATGTAAAGTATACAAAAACAAAATAAAGTCTTTGGAAACTATTTTAAAATATATACCTGACTCATTATTATTATTTTTTTTTAGTGATTTTTTTAAGTTTCCTTATAGTGATCCTTGATAAAATATGATCAGTAAAAATATGCTTCTAAAGTTATACGAAATTTCTTTTGAACAAACAATGAAAATGTAAACACTGTTACATTATCCATAGTACAAAAGGTTCTCCTTGCACTCAAGTATTTTTTGTGATCGTGCGTACAAAGCAAGTGTTATGTTCTATATATCAATAAGCTATTTATATTATTTTCTATGTAAACATTTCGCTAGGTTAAAGTTTGAAAATCATATTAAAATTATAAAACATATTCTGCAATGTAAACAAGACTTATCTATGATATACTAATTTTTACGTCAGAAGCAATTTTCTCAACAAACAAAATCAGTGTTATTGGATATATGTTTGTAATTTTCTTAAGTTTTCAAAAAATAAAATAAAATAAAATAAATATGCAAATATTTGTAATTCTTGAATTTTTTTTTTTTTTTTTTTTTTTTTTTTACAATTATTATAAATAACACATAGATATTTATGTGATATTTTAACCCGTAGTAGAAAACTGAAATATTTTTAATATGAATATTAAATTTCAACGAACGTTCCCTGTATATATATTCATTGCCAATAAAAATTTGCCATAAAAACTTGCCATAAAAATTTGCGCACTAAGAAGTAACTGTTGGACTGAAACGAAACTTGGCATGAAAGTACGTGCCAGGCAGATACGCAAATGATTAGAATTGCAACGTGATTGCACATTGCATAAAGCCACCAGAGGCCGTTGAACTTCATTCTTCTTGGAGCATAAAATAGGCAAGCAAAGCTCGTTTGGTGTACATAATCTGTTTCAGAGGGACACTTTTTAAATAGAGATGCCGTTATGCCGCCATGAAAGACAACATCAGCCACTGTCTGAGTCCGAAAAGGGAAGAATCATCGATATGATGGAATCCGGGTAATCAGCTTGGCGAGTAGAAAGCTACCTAGGCCGTTCTGATTCTACTGTGAGAAGGTGTTGGAATCAGTGGACAAGGGTGAGGTCGCTTACACGGCGATCAGCGTCACGACATGCTCCACAGACTAATAATCGAAAAAACTGTCGCTTCATACGAAACATACGCATAGCGCCAACTGTCTAGTTGTCCACCATCCAGACATATACAGCACCTACATGACATTTAGCTGTGTCTGTACGTACCATCGCAAGGTGCCTGACTAAAGGACATTTGCTATCGTGGCACCCATTTCGTGTGCTGCTAATAATACCCACCCCACTTTCCTCCGTTTGGAGCGGTGTCGTGCTCGACGAGGTTCGATTGTGACCGAATGGCACCAGGTCGTCTTCAGCGATGAATCCAGATTCAGTTTGAGCAGTGATGACTAACAAGTACCTGTATAGAGGCAAGGGGGGGAATGCTTTAAATCTACCTTTTCTTTACAGTTACACACCACACCCACAGGTGGTGTGATGGTATGGGATGATATTGCAAACGACACACAGTCATTCCTAATATTGATCCACGGCACTATGACAGCTCAGCGGTACATTCGTGATATCCTTTAGCCATAGGTCTTGCCACTCATGGCAGGGCTCCTAGGAGCCATTTTCAACAGAACAGTGCTCAACCACACAAATGAATGGTTTACAGGACTGCCTCCGCCACAATACCACCCTCTCCTGGCCTGCTCGATCTCTAGATTTGTCACGAATGAAGCATATATGGGCTCACTTGGAGCGGCAAGTTGGGCAGCCTAGGAATTTGGATGAATTAGAAGCGTATTTACAACAAATGTGGAACGAGATGCCACAGGGCATCCTACGGGACTTGTATGCCTCAATGCTCGAACGCATCACATCGTGCATTCACGCTAGAGGTAGCCCAACAGGGTACTAAACCTCGCAATTTTTCCTGTAGTAAATGGTCATTTCGCTTTGATTTTTTAATCATTTACTTACATCAATGTTAGATTTATGTACGTAAAATTTCATTTTATTCTAACAACTCTTTCTTGGTGCGCAAATTTTTATGGCAATGAGTACATATAGGGCGATTTTTTTTCAAGTGAAAACTTCTTTAGGCGCGTTGAGCACTTTTGGGTGAACAAAAATCTTTGAATTCCCATCATCGTCAGCTGACGCTTTCCATTTGAAGTGAAAACTTTTGGGCGAACAAAAATCACTGAATTCGCGTCATCGTCAGCGAACGCTTTCCATCCTTGTATGATACAAACAATGTATCATACAATTAACTTGCTAATGTGAAGTGTTAATAATTATATACTGAATATTGTTTTAAAATCTAGTGCGGCTCTACACGACTTCTCTCATCTCCGGGCGTTGACTCTATTGCAGTTAGACCTCACAAAACTTTGAGAAAGCCCAAAACTGCCATTTTTCTCACGTTTTTACAATCTGGTGCGGCTCTACACGACTTCTCTCATCTGCGGACTCTATCTCTTAAAGATTGCAGCCGGAAACGTTGCAGTTAGACCTCACATAACCGTGAGAAAGGCCAAAGCCGCAATTTTTCTCACGTTTTTACAATCTGGTGCGGCTCTACACGACTTCTCTCATCTCCGGACACTGTCTCTATTGCAGTTAGACATCACAAAACCGTGAGAAAGGCCAAAGCCGCCATTTTTCTCACGTTTTAACAATCTGGTGCGGCTCTACACGACTTCACTTATCTCCGGACACTGTCTCTTAAAGATTGCAGCCGGAAACGTTGCAGTTAGACTTCACAGAACCATGAGAAAGACCAAAGCCGCCATTTTTCTCACGTTTTAACAATCTGGTGCGGCTCTACACGACTTCACTCATCTCCGGACACTGTCTCTTAAAGATTGCAGCCGGAAACGTTGCAGTTAGACTTCACAGAACCATGAGAAAGACCAAAGCCGCCATTTTTCTCAAGTTTTAACAATCTGGTGCGGCTCTACACGACTTCTCTCATCTCCGGACACTGTCTCTCAAAGATTGCAGCCGGAAACGTTGCAGTTAGATCTCACAGAACCGTGATAAAGGCCATAGCCTCCATTTTTCTCAAGTTTTTACAATCTGGTGCGGCTCTACACGACTTCTCTCATCTCCGGACACTGTCTCTATTGCAGTTAGACCTCCCAAAACAGTAAGAAAGGCCAAAGCCGCCATTTTTCTCACGTTTTTACAGTCTGGTGCGGCTCTACACGACATCTCTCTTATCCGGACATTGTCTCTATTGCAGTTAGCGCATTAAATAAAATTGTAATATAATTTTTGTAGTAGTAGTTTATATTAATAAATAAATAAAAAAAAAACACTTCATTTAAAAGTATTTCCTACACAATAAAATATTTCCTGATGATTCAAGAAATACACACGTAATTGTTCACGTTTTCACTTCTGTCGGTACTCCCGAAGTGCAACTTTTTTTTTTTTTTTTTTTTTTAACTGACGCTATTCAGAGTCCCCTGTATTTCGCTCTAACAACCAAAATGATGCCAAACTTCGTATGGAGACTAATGATGACATAGGAAGTAGAATTTCGTGAAAAAAAAATAGTCCATAAAATCACCGATAGGGGTATTCATGGCGCTACTGTAGCTCACCAAACCGAGAATTAGCATAAAACAAAGATATCAAAGTGAAATGTAAATTTATGCTTTAGTAGCCGACAACAGCGTCAGTAATTTGGGCTATAAAAACATGTAGACAGCTTCAAAAAAAATATTGACAGCGCAAGGTAATATGCGATTCACATTATCAGAACGCGCATTACTATTGAAGCTGTATTATCTTAATCAGTGCAGTGCACCAACAACTTTTCGTCAGTTTAGATTCCGACAGAAGCTACGCAAGGGGCCTTTATCTCCTAATGCTTTGAAGGGAATGATTAAGAAGTTTGAGGAAACTCTATGTGACTTTTGACTTTGGGGTTTTGTAAAATCAAAAGTTCATATTAGTGGAATCACAAACTTGAGTATCTTAAAGGACAGCATATCAAGAACAGTGCATAATATTCCTTGTGACATGTTGCGTACGGCCGTAGGAAATCTTGTGCAGAGAACGCAAAATGTAGTCTCTTAGAATGGCAGTTGAATGTGGTCGAGTTCCTCGTCGGGGAAGTTAATGTGGTGAATAAAGCTTAATATTTCACTGTACCTTTGCATGTGTTGTTATTATTATTATTTCTTTTTTAATGCAACGCATTTACATTGTACAGCGCCATAAATACCCCTATCGGCGATTTTTGGAACTGATTTTTTTTTTTTTTTTTTCGCAGAATCCCATTTTCTATGTTAATATTTAGTCTCTATACCAAGTTTGGTACCATTTCGGTTGTTAGATCGATATAGAGAGGGCTTTGAATAACATCAGTTAAGAAAAAAAAAAAATCACCCTGTATATGTATACCACGAAGTAATGTATACATATTTATACAAACACTCTGAAAAGGCATAGTCACAGTTTTTTAAAATATGAATTTATTAATAATTTTCATAATTTAAAATATGTTTTTAAATAAAAAGTAGGCATAAAATATGTTTGACTAACTTCATTCTAACGCACAAAATAATAAATAAATTTGAGTATAATGCTTTTTCAGGAAGATGCAGAAAAATTAATTAACATTAATGTTAAATGAATGTTTGTCACATCCATTTAACATTATCATACCAATATTTTGACAGATTATAACTGTGTGAAAAATTGAGAGAAATACATAAAAATATAACATTTTCCAGGCTCATTCGATACAAACCCCCCAAAAATTGTCAAAAATAGAAATTGTTATTGGAAAAAAAAAAAGATGTTGATCCAGTTTTAATATTTAGACGACCCTCTAGGCATAATCTACCTATACCGTTATAAACTGGGCTTTATTACTGATCGATTGCCCCCCCCGCCACATTCTTATAGGACGATTTGTGACGAAATTAATTGGGAGGTGGCTACTTTTTTCCCCGACTATGCATGAAAACTCAAGAACAAATATTCAGAAAGTATTTATTGAAATTTTATTTTTCCGACTGAGTGAAAATAATGCCTGGACCGGGAGTCGAACCCCGGATCTTTGACTTATAAGGTCAAGGCTCTACCAATTGAGCTATCCAGGCCAATTGAGCTACCCTGACCGGTTGTCGGCCTAGATAGCTCAATTGGTAGAGCCTTGACCTTATAAGTCAAAGATCCGGGGTTCGACTCCCGGTCCAGGCATTATTTTCATTCAGTCGGAAAAATAAACGGCCTGGATAGCTCAATTGGTAGAGCCTTGACCTTGTAAGTCAAAGATCCGGGGTTCGACTTCCGGTACAGGCATTATTTTCACTCAGTCGAAAAAATAAAATTTCAATAAATATCATTTTCTTCCAATCAGTTGATTGTGGGTTTTAATAATAATAATAAAACAAAAAAAAAAAAAATCAGAAAGTAGTCTAGTTTTAAAATATCAATTATTACATCGACAAGAACTCTATTAGTTTTCAATTTTAATTTGAAAATTTCGTAAGTTATTAAGAATTTACGATTTTCCAAATATGAGAAACTAGGAAAAAATTTCTCATAAAGATGTTTAAATTTTGAGGATTATTCTCATCGTAAAAGAGGGAGGATTATTCTCATTGTAAATCATGCTTTTCATTTATGATGCTTATGCTATTATATAGTATGAGCTATTTATGATAAAATACTTAATAATAGCTGAAAAAGAAAAAATCTGGAGTGACTCCACTCGACTTTCCGAACATTGAGTAATTAACAGTTTTGTAGATAAAGTAAAGAAAGAGTAGTTGTTAAACAAACAAAAGAGAGAAAACTATAATAGAGTGTTTGAGTATTTTTCTCCATCTATTACACGTTGTTTTATTTAACGCTACTGAACTTTGAGCCCATAGATCATAATGACAAAGAAATTTTCGTTGTGTCCCTGTAAAAACCTATAAATGTTAGATTCACCAAAATGCTTATAGTTAGTGCAACAGTGATTTATAATACTCATATAAATTTTCAGCTGAATTCAATAAGGCGTTTAGATGCTATCGTACTTTTAAAAATTTAGTCCCATAGGCCATAATGATAAAGAATTTTTCTTTGTGTCCCTGTAAAAAAACTGTAAGTGCTAGATTCACCAAAATCTATACAGTTAGTTCAACTGTGATCTATAACATGTGTACAATTTTTTTGCTCGGATTAATAAGGCGTTTAGACACTATCACATTTTTAAAAATTTGGCCCCATAGGCATAATGATAAAGAATTTTTCTTTGTGTCCCTGTAAAAAAACTATAAGTGCTAGATTCTCCAAAATCTATACAGATTGAGTATTTGTGATCTATAATATGTGTATAAAATTTTTGCTCAATTGAATAAGGCGTTTAGATGCTATCGCACTTTTAAGATTTTGCTCCCATAGGCCATAATGATAAAGAATTTTTCTTTGTGTCCCTGTAAAAAAACTATAAGTGCTAGATTCACCAAAATCTATAGGGTTCGTACTATGGTGACTTACAATATGCGTATCAACTTTTAGGTTAATCGAACGAAGCGTTTAGACGCTAGCGTGTTCACCCACAGACATACACACATACACACATACATACACACATACACACACACATACATACATCATCGTAAAAATAGTGAAAACAGACTCAGGGGACCTCAAAACGTATAGAAACATCAAAATCTCGAATTCGGATTTTTGACATGATTACAATACTTTCCTCACTATAGTGTTCGGGAAGTAAAAATAAATTGTAAAAAATTATAAGAAAATCACCAGTCTAGTATAAAATTAAAATGTCTGAAATCACTCGATGAGACGTGGGGGATTTATGTGATAGTTATACAACAAAGAGGAATTTTCTATAGCTCAAATGACAAAAAAAAAAAAAAAAAAAAAAAAAAAAGAAACCTAGTCATGCAAAATGTTTTTCTAGGTGTACAGAAAAGTAACACGAAGGGAATTATAATGACTGAAATATTTTGTTAAAACGTCAAATTAGAAATTAAAAAAGTCTCAAGTTAAGCAAAATTTAATCAACCCACATTCAGCAGAATATTTTAGGACCAATTTTTCAAGATGATATTTCAGACTTCTATGAAAAAGATGTCTAGAAAACCTTCACAGACTGTTTTTTTTAGCAAAGAAAGAATCTTAAACAGAAATATAATGTATTCCACTGAAGGAAATACCTGTAAAATCGACTATCACTTCTCTAGTAGACTTTTTGATTTTGGTTTATTAAAATAATGTTTAGGAAAACGGAATCCAAGAAAAAAGGATGCGCTTCGAAAAAACAATTGAAGACAAGTGTAAAATCAACATGGCAATTCTAAGGAAAAAAAAAAATCTCATCGATATTTGAGGTAGAGATATTCTTTTATGAATAATAACGACGCCTGTCAAATAGAAGGAAATTTTAGAAAATGATGCGCCATTTATAAAGGGTAATTATAATTAAAGTTACGATTTCAAAACGCTATAATTTTAAAATTACTCATCAGAGCAATTTTATATTTTACCAGAGCAATCGTGAGGCAATGAAATTTTGTTTGGGGAAGAAAAAAGTAGTTCCAACATGTTCCTGTAGGTGGCGCTGTCAGCGTAACGTCAGGGGAAACACCTAAATGGACTCATCAAACACAGAAATGTTGTCAGCAACGCAATGGAATAGCGGGAAACAATAGACTTCAAAGGTTTACTACATTTTTTTTTAGTAAAAGTACAAGAATACGTGTATACAGCGGAAACAGTCATAGTGAAAAGAGAAAAAGAGAAGCTTCATGAAACAAATACTTTACGGATATTTAACAGCACATTTTGGAACTACTTTTTTTTTCTTTTGCCAAACAAAGTTTAATTGCCTCACGATTGCTCTGACAAAATATCAAATCACTCTGATGGGTAGTTTTTAAATCGCAACTTTAATTATAATCACCCGGTACTTAAAATTTAGGTATCAACATCTTTTCCATACAGTGCGAACTACCATTTTTACTTATCAGTACAGTTAAAATAATTCAGACTTTATTTAATCGTATTGAAAACATAGTCTAGTTATATTTTACATAATTTTCCTACAAATAATAAAAATACAGAGACGTATAACATAAATTTAAAAGATAATAATACAATTTAACGAGGTATTCGTCTCTGTACAAATAATGTTTTTTAGTGATAAAAATAACGATTCTGAAAATTTAGCTTAAGATTATGAATCATACGTTAGTTAAAAAAAAAAAAAAAAAAAAAATTCTAAAATGTAGAGACATGCATTATTTATGCATTTGAAAAAATAAATCTCAGAAAAATTTCCTTGAAAAATATGTAAGCGGTGCGAATGAAAAATGTTAAATTTTAATATTTTCCAATACAGTTTTTGAACTTTTCTATACTTTTGAAACTCTCGTTATCGGAATACTGATTTGTTAAATCATTACTGACACATATTTCTCAAAATAAATTACTATGTTTCATTTTTCGTAACATAAAATATAACAACTGGTATGTATTATGTTTGTATGTATAGTATATAAAAAAAATAGAAAAAGAAAACATAAAATAATGCAATATTCTAAAACATATTTACATAGTAAAGTTTCTATTTTAGAAATTTTAATTGATTTAGTCGAGACAATGGCAAAATATAATTAGATTTATGTAAATAATGCATCTGTCATAAATATCGTGTTTTTTCATTTACGTGTAACATAATTAAATTTTATCTACGAAATGTACAGTCGGTAACAAAAGTGTCCGAACACTAGCAAAAATTCCTATGTAGAAAAAGTACACTTCATACGGTTTTGTTAAATAAATCCTTATCGAATCATGTTCTTACACTGATTGAGAACAGGATTCGACAAGGATTTATTTAACAAAACCGTATGAAGTGTACTTTTTTACATAGGAATTTTTGCTAGTGTTCGGACACTTTTGTTACCGACTGTACATACATATACATGAATTTAAATTAGTTACCTTCTATCACCTGTGTCTAAAATAATTGCTAAAACGTTCGTTTTTTGTTGAGACTTATAAAATGTTTTAATGTCAGTACAAGTTTATACCACATATAGTAGCAGTCTAAAAAATTAATCCCCTTGACTTACATCTTGGTGCAAATAGTTGTCAATTATTTGGAATCACCAATAAAATTATTTGTGCATACAAGTATTTCTGGTTCGTATACAGGTCTATAAAAATATACATTATGGTCTCCAAGCGGCATTATGTTTAAATGCTTTTAAATATCGTCACAGTGCGTTCAAAGTAATGAACTATATACTTTTAATACACCTATATTTTTGTAGAAATTGTTCGAATTAATTTGCAGGACTATACTAAATAATTCCAATAAGTTATGCATTATGCATGATAACTCTAGGAGTATGCATTTTTTATCTTTACCCATTTTTGATATATATATAAAAAAAAATGCTCACTGGAATATTTAGTGAGAGAATTTAGAAAACGAATTAAATGCGCTCACCAATGATTAACCCATTTTATCCCAATTTATTTATTTTGCTCAAATTTGAGAAAAATAATATTTTTTAAGGGTAATTAAAACTAAATACAACAAAATTTCAATATATATATATACATATATATATATATATATATATATATTCTGTATAAGAAATCTTATAGCCCTTGTATGCAGGATATTGAAATAAAGAGGATGAAATTTTCACTTATATGTTTTAGTGTTCTCTTCAATAGTGAAAAGTGCTTTCCGAGTATAAAGTTTTGCTTTATCTGTATAATACAGTCGGTAACAGAAGTGTCCGAACACTAGCAAAAAATTCCTATGTAAAAAAAGTACACTTCATAAGGTTTTGTTAAATAAATCCTTATCGAATCATGTTCTTACACTGACTAAGAATAGGATTCGACAAGGATTTAGTTAATAAAACAATACGAAATGTACTTTTTTTATATAGGAATTTTTGCTAGTGTTCGGACACTTTTTTGACCGACTGTACTTTCTTATTTACATGATAGTTCTCCAGAAAGAATTTTCAACCGCAAAGAGAAGATAAACTACGCCCCCTAATTTAAAGATTAAGCAAAGATTCCAGATGGAGGAGGAGGAGGAGGTGAGACATATAACACGCTAGCAGAAGCTTATATATACACCATTATATATTCCAGCTGACAAAATATTCGCACCGAGGAAATTCTCATTTCTATATGCTATTTTTCAGCTGTCCTTTAAATAGGACAATGGGATAAAATGGGTTAATGCAGATGAGAGGTTGAATTTTTTAATCTGTAGGTCTAACTAGTTATTATTGAAGGCTCTTTCATCAATATAGGTTTAATGTATGAAAAAACATTACATAACCCTTTTTTTTTTAATTCTTGAACATCTTAGTATAATACTTGGATTTTTTGAAAGCTATCTCAAATCCAGTCACGTATAAAGTAAGATCAAAAAATGGTTCATTGAAATATACATTTTATTCTCTTCTGTCACGTATTTGCCGAAATATATTACATAATTGATGTTAAAAAAGCTATATATATATTTTTTGTTTTAGAACAGATAATTAATTAAACAAAAGTACGGAATGTCAACAGATAAACATACATCAAAATATTTCATAAAAAGTTAATAACAGTTTTTCAGTAATAAACTGCTAGCATAATAATACGTTTAAACCGAAGAAATTAATCAAATTAGCATTGTTTCAATGCTTTAAAAGAAAAAACCATGTTTAAATTAAAACTGGGAGAGTCCTGAAATTTCAAAGATACATTTTTAAAAAAATTAATGTAGTCAAAAACTCACAAGACTAAATTAAAGATCTGGTGCGCAATCAATATTTAAACTTAAAAACTTCTTCACACACCATAAAATTTATGAAAGCACCTCCGGTTTCGAAAAGGCGTGGCCTTTCTTCTTCAGATGCAAAAGATGTGCTAGTGCCTTGGAGGCAAAAGCAAGACTGAAAGCAGGGCAAATTCGAAAGAGGAGCATTTTAATGAAAAATCTGATTTCACTTTACTGTCTACAGCTTGGAAACAATCGTTTAGTTCGAATAAATAATTTCCTTTATTTTGTAATTAAAAAAATTAAATAACAATAAAATTAAAAGGTATTTAAATGAAAATAAAATAAAAAATATACAAATAAATTATTCAAAAATCCCTTCCCCTCCATTTTCTTTTTTCCTGTTTTTCATTGTGTTCCTCTCTGATTGTTCTTGCAAGCTGTTTTCTATAATTTATAGTCAATATACAGTGCATTTTATTACACTGCGCTGAAAAAAAAAAAAAAAAAAAAAGAGCTCTGATACCATTCCTGCCGATTCTTATATAAGATGACCTTCTGAATCCGAATATGACTCCCATTTTGCCCAGTCACCCACCGTTTTCTCAGGTCACATCCCACCCCACCCCCATTTCTATCACTGTTCGGTACTTTTATGACCATGCATTTGTTTTGGAGAATGAAAAATAATTAATTTAACACTTAAAAACTAAAATAATATGTTTCAAAAATAACAGTAATAATAGATTTTTAAAAAATTATAAGAAATGTAATACATAATTTCAGTGGCAAATCCCCCCTAAATTTTCCCCTTGTCTCAAATGTTCATGTTTTAGAATTTTCCAACTCTGTAGCCCTCAGAAGATATTTAATATTCAAAATAATCCCCTGCCCCCCCCCCCCCCCCTAAAAATGAAATTTATAGCCGTAAAATTACCGAAAAGGGATAAAAAATAGAGGATCTTCAGAGGAGAATCACCCATACGGTGGGTGATAGGGCAAAATGGGCGTCATATTCGAATTCAAGAGGTCATTTTACATAAGAATTTGCAAAAATGGTGTTGGGGCAATTTTCCTGTAGAGCAGTGTTATTATAATTTTTCTATTAGCATGATTTATGACAATTTTGTACATTAACGGCCCTCTTCACTCACCGTCGCCGGAAGCCCGAGCCAATGTTATTCAATGGGGAAATTTTCTTTATAAATAACTTATTAGCTAATACATATTTTTAAATTCTGTTTTCACATTCAGAAAATTCCCAACTGTTAAATTAACGGACCTTTTTTAAAAATGTAATTTTCCAATTTTTAATATTTTATTTCGAAATTGCAAAATGAAAAAATTTCATATATTGAAAATTCGTATTTTGCAGCTTCAAAATAAAATATAAAATAAATAAATAAATAAATAATATTTTAGAAAAAGTGCGTCAATTTAACAGCTGGGAGCTTTCAGAATGTGAAAACAGAATTTAAAAATATGTATTAGTTAATAAGTTATTTGTAAAGAAAAATTTCCCATTGAATAACATTAGTTTCGGCTTCCGGCGGCGGTGAGTGAAGAGGGCCCTTAAGAAAAAAATAAATAATAATAATGCTTTAATAGTTATTTCCAGACAAATGTTTAATAATCTTATCAACTTTTTGCTTTTTTTCCAAGAGGACTTCGCTTTACATGCACTTTCCCAAGTATATTTTGTAAGAAGAATTTTTCAAAAAAAAAGATAAACACGATATCAAAAACTATTCCGAGTATGCCATAAATTTCAAATTCAATCATTCATTAAAAATTATTTTTTAGAAAAACTCTCACAAACATCTGTGTAGTATTAGATTTTAAGTACCTAAAAAACACATAATTATTATTGACAACAAAAAACTTTTAACCAAATTCTAAACAAAAAATCTCCTTATTATTTTTTATTTTCCTGGGAAGGGTTAATCAATTATTCTGAACGCATATTTTGTAAATAGATTTAATAGAAAAAATTAGTATTTCTTTTCTTTTTCTTTCTTTCTCTTTTTGCATTAAGACTAAAGAATTTGCAATTTATATTAAGAATTTATCTTAAGATAGACAAATAAAAAATGTCAAAATATTTTGTTATCAAAATAGATTTTTTTTAAACAAGTTATTTTCAGGAAAAAGAAAACAACTATGGGGGATTAAAAAGCTAAAAATTTCCTTTTTCGTAAAATGTAACTTACCATAAAGCGTGCTCTAACTAAAAATGTACATGCTGCTTTACGACGGATTTGTTTTGAAAATTACATTTATTTTCTTGATTACTTTTTTAGGTTTTATTATTTTTTTTTACAAAATTATATACATATATATGAGTTTTGCCTATATGTCAATAAGTTACACTCTAACTTCAGTATATATTCATAGAATTCCTTTAATATGTTATATATTAATCACGTTCCCTATAGCATGTTTCCTATTAAATATGGTATAAATAGCATGGCAGGTTTAAATACAGGAACACCGAAATAAATTCTAATACATTACTTTCTATGAGGACCCTTTCTATAAAGCATATTTAATTGTTTTGTGCTACACAAAATATAATGAAATTACATTCATTATTCATATGTTTAAAAGCATGATTTTTCCAAATATAGTATTATTAGCACTAATGATTTTTTTACAGTGTCACACAAAAATATTTAAATTCATTAAGAGATATAATTGAAAATTATTTGAAGGGAATTTTCGTCAAGTTCTTCATTTAAAGTACTTTCCAATAACATTTAACCCTTAGTTAAAAAAAAAAAAAAAAAAATCAGTCGTTCCGTTTGTTGGTTATTATGTTCAGGGCTCGCGAAATACGGTCGCCTAGTTGCCATTAGCGACCGATAGGATTTTGCTGGCGATTATGTTTTCAATGAAAACTCAACATTAAAATAATAATAATAATAATAATAATATTTTAGTGAAGAAAATCGGGCCCAAAATCAAATGCCGAAACATGTGCTGGATCGTTGAGTCAGTGTAATGGTGTGTCGATGCCAACGGTGTATCGGTTTAGAGGAAACAACAAAACCGGTTTGAGGATGTTAAATTTAAACAGGTGTTTCCCGATGTATAATTCTGTCCTAGTTAGTATTTGATTTTTATACACAGAATTTTAATTTTTATATTCAAGTAAATTTAAAAATCAAAAGTAAATAAATAGCTAAGTAAAGAAAGGGGGGGGGGGGGGGTAGTATTTTTAAAAGCTACCAAAAACTTTTTCTGGCGTCCAGTTTTTTTTTTTTTTTTTTTTTTTCAAATTCCTGGAGGCCTGATCATGTTCATTTATTTGGTTATGAAAATTAGTAAACTTATAGATTAAATATACAAAAATTACATATATATATATATATATATATATATATATATATATATATATATATATATATATATATATATATATACATAATTTGTTTTAAATTTTATCTGCATGTAAACTATTTAAGCAACTATATATACATTAATAAAAGGAAAAAAGTAAAAGAAATTACAACTAGAATAGATTTTAGTTAATTTATCTACTTACTTGAGAAAAAATAGAAACAAATGACGATAAATTTACTCAACTAAATCAATTTATTATTATTATTGCATTTTTTTAAGAATCAGAGTATGCTCATAAGAAATAAGGAATTAAAAATTTATATCAAATTAATTCAGTCTATTAAACATTCCGCAAAAATGCTTAAAAAATAAGTAAAAGTTAATCCTCAGTTATGTGTAAAAATTAAAGTTTACGCACTTATGAAAATGATTGGTTAAGAAGCTAACGTAAAACAAGAAAATTTGTACACAGATTACTGAAAAATAATTATTAATTTAAACATTTTTCAGTAATTATGTGTCATAAAATTTCTTGTCAGTAAATTTATTTACAAAGGATAAATTGAAATTTGTATTGCGTGAGAATATTTTAAAAATTTACGTGCTGGAATATCAGAGAAATACTATTTAAAAATGGGCAAACAATTAACAGAATTATTATTAATTATAAAGTTTATAAAAATTTGGAAAATTTTTTAATTATTTTTTATTTGCTTTATAATGCGTTTTAATTACATATATTATGAATTATCATAGAAGAGTAAATATTTAATTAGCACTACTGCTTAAAAGATATTAATTTTTGAATATGTTCTATTAAACGATTTTGTTTCTTTAAAATGTCATAAAATATACCAATATATTATAATAATATAATATTTCTCATAATAAAATACTGGTTAATAGGATTAGTTTCTTTCCTTCTTTAATAACAAATCATTCTTAAATAATAAATTAATATTAAACAAGCCTTTAATTACAAATAATAAGCAAAAACTTTTTTTAAATAATATGTAATAATAATTCAGTCTAGAAGTTAAAATGTGTAATTGCAGTACTATTTTTATTTCTTTTGATTCAAATATGTTAGAAAAACGTGCTGTTTTGGGAATTCAATTTTTGAAACAGAATTTTAGGCGTGATTAAACGTTTTGAGATCCTCTAAACCCGAAAATTAACTTTTGTCCGCTGATTTTTATGTGTGTGCGTATTGTCCTTAACATAACTTAAAAAAAAAAAAAAAAAAAAAAAAAGTCTAAAATGAAATTAGATGCAACAAACACATAAAATATAATCCTACTATTATTTCAGAAAAACTAGTTGGCATAGGTGGACTCTGCTCAGTTCCCCATCATATTTATGTTCTCATAAATTTCTAGTGCGAGACATTTTATAATCATGTTAAAAGAAATGAATTTGACCAAAGCTTGATACAGTGACAGAATGAAATCCCCGCCTAATAGGCTATCCACCGTTCACTTCGATATATTTATCTTATTCTAATCTATTAATTTATTTTATCAGGGTCGATTCTGTTGTTTAGTTTTCATGCTATAATTTCCAATGCAATAATCTTCAAAATTCATATTTATATGAAAAATTTACAATTTCGCTATGTTGATAAAATCGTAAATTATGAATAATTTACGAAATTTTCCTATTAGAATATTTGTATTCAATCATGTTCAAACAAATGTCATAAAAATTTTGAAGTTGTCTAATGTATTTATGATCCTCAAAATGGAAGTTTATGCTCAATTTTGCCTTATTCTGACATGTTAAGTAAATCGTAAATTCCAAATAACTTACGAATTTTTTAAAATTGAAAAATCATAGTCTATGATATTCATGCCAGTATCCTATATAATATTTCGAAAGTGGTTTGACATCTTTACGATGAAAATATCCCTCAAGATTGAAGTTTATGTGAAATTTTGCCCTATTCTGTCATGTTAAGAAATTCGTAAATTTCCAATAACTTACGAAATTTTTATATTTGAAAATTCATAGTCATTATTATTCATGCCAGTGTCCTGAATAATATTTCAAAAGTAGTCTGACATCTTTACGATGAAAATATCTCTAAAAATTGACGTTTATGTGAAATTTTGCCCTATACAGCCATGTTAAGAAATTCGTAACTTTTCCAATAACTTGCGAAATTTTCAAAGTAGCATATTTATAGTTACTGATGTTCATTCCGGCATCAAAACTGATATTTTAAAACTGGCCTGATATTTTTACAGTAAAAAGTTTCCATGTAATGCACGTTTAAGTGAATTTTTGTCCTATTCTCCCTTGTTAAGAAAATCGTAAATTTCGAATAACTGCTGAAGTTTTTTAATTCGAATGTTGCAAATGAATAGGGTTCTTGCCAGTGTCGAAAGTAATATTTTAAAACTGATCTGACCTCTCTGCGACAATTTGTTCTTGAGATATCGTGTACACAGACTAACAAACTAACGGACTAACACACTAACACACTAACAGACACGCTTTAGACAGACACCATACAAATTTTGTCATTTTCGGATTCCTTACACCTGAAAACGTGTAAAAAAGTAAAAAAAACCGAGGTCGAAAATTTTCACGATTACCTAAGTTCCCCATACCTATAGTATGATGGGGAACTAATTCACGATTATCTAAGATCCCCATCCCTAAATTATGATGGGGAACTAATAATCCTAAATATACATATTAGTTTATATAATTAATATTTGAAAATGATTTTTGTTTTAAAAACCGCTGAAGATAGACAACTATAGTTGTCTTCGTTAACAGTATAAGAAATGTTAAAAATTATTTTGAAAAAGGAGAATTTGAAATCAGTAGATTTGTGCGTAGCAAATGAATTTGTGAATATTTCAAGCAAAGAATACTGGCTCAGGGAACTAAAATACACCAAATTACCATATTTTTACGATTTTTAGGTGAAATACTTAAAAACAAGTTTGAAAAAGGTACTCAAGACTAACTATTCACTAACATTCACTAACCAAACATTGTAATTTAAAAAAATTTCTCCATATAAAATAATTTCCACATTAAAAAAATATTATGTTTTTATTACCTGGAAAGTAACCATTTTTCTATCTATACATTGAAGTGTTATTCTTTGACAGGAAAAAAAATTACATATAACTGTAATAAATTTAAATAAAATTTTATTAGAAATCAAGCTTGACAAGATAAGACACGAGATAAAACAGTTTCAAGCATTCTTTCTTAATTTTTTTTAAAAATGTAATTAGTAGTTTAATAAGTTATGGCACAACCAGATAATTGTTTACTATATAGGTTCTATAAGAATTGCAATAGATTATGTAAGGAATTAAATACAATCATCTTTATAAAGATTTTATTTAACAAATAGGAAATATATCCGTCAAAAAATAAATTAATAAAATAAAATAAAACAGGAAGTTGTCATACGTTTAGAACATGAAGTCAGATTTTTGACATATTACTTTATTTTGTACTTTTCCGTTAGACTGCCATTTGGTGCGTTTATAGACGCACATATACAATGTTCATTACAGCTTTGTTTTATTCTAAAATTAAGAAACAAAGAAATAAGAAATCTTTGGATATAAATTTCTATCGAGTGTTCTAGTTAAATGCCATATTTGTATGATTTTTCGTTTTATTGTTATTTATATAGTTAAAATTAAAAATGTTTATATTCTAAATATATTAGAATCACTTTATGTATTTTTTTGGTGTACCTCTACTTTAGTCAAAAGTTATTAACATAATCTGGCGGTTTATCGTGCATGCTATGACATATCATCCACGTGTAGCCGTTATGAGTTTGAAAACAAGGTGGTTATAAATAAAACTTCCCCTCTAAACAGCATCCTACAGCGCAAACGGGTGAACGGAATGCAACGAAATTTGGTACATAGACTATACACGAGATGCGCTCACGGAATTTATATATAGTTCCAAAATATCCACCAGAAGGCGCTTTTTCTGTAAAAACATTAAATTTAACACAATAAACGACCAAAACGGAAAACAGAAGCAACATTAACAATCCATAACAAGAATTATGAATAAAAAAATGTAAAACTTGGAAAGTTGTCAGTTCTAGGAAAAAAATGTCAAGATTTGCATGCTCGCGAAGAAGAGGAAGCTTTATGCAAAAAACAGGTATTACTTAATGTGGTTCGATACCAAGGTGATCAGGAACTAGTCAATAAATGTTAATTTCTGTATTTCGTTTTGCTCGTTTATTGTGTTAAATTTAATGTTTTTTCGGAAAAGGCGCCTTCTGGTGGACATTTTGGAACTAAAATGTTTTTTCGAAATTTCATGAGCGCATCTCGTGTTAGTCTACATATCGAATTTCGTTGCATTCCGTTTACCCGTTTGTCCTGTAAGATGCTGTTTATAGGGGAAGTTTAATTATAACTATCTTGTATTTTAAATTTGAATATATAACTTTCATAACATACATGAGTAAATAATTTAACTGTATTTAAAATTATTTTTGCCCATGTTTTCCAATTTAATTTCTCTAGCAAAAGTTGACTGCGTAAACTATTATACCTTTTCATATATCTTAAAATTAAACAGTACTTTTACACAATATATACGATATAAAAAAGTGATTTCAATGTCCTCTATTTTGCTTATAATCACCATTATCACATAATGATGAATTTTAAATTAACTGTGTGTTTGAGATTTAATGATTTGCATCATTATTGAATGAATGCAACTACACTAGTTAAAAGCTGCATTTCCATGCTGAATATCATATATTTGAATAATTCTAACTTGCATTTCAATTAATTTAAGTAAAGTCTGGTAAGTTTACGCACAATTCAACAAAATAACAAAAACACCTGGTGCAAACACCGTATGAACTTTCTTATACATACATAATGTTGCGAAAAATTGACATTTTTTGAGGTAAATGGTTCGTAAATAGACAAATTCTAATCCATGAATATTCTTGAAAACAATCCAAGAAATCTACTACTCCAGCCAGAAAAATCAAGATAACAGGACTATACATACAGCAGAGAACGAATTTCGCTTGTTCAGAAATAGTATTCCACTAGTTTTTTACAGAATATCTTTCTGGAAATAAAACTGCTTAAAGTTCAATGGAATTTACTCAAGAATAGATGGCCTACTTTCGTTCTTCTTGGCGAAAATTAGCGGCGATAAACGATACGTTATACAAAACAATTACTTCCATTAAATTTGAAAAAAGGATTACTGATTACGATAACCCTTGGACTACTATTTTCCGAAAAATTTGCACGGTAATCTCGCCAAGTTTGTCAGCAACATATATTTTGGTCTTGATGTAAGTTTTTAGCGATTTGATACCGAATTCGGCGAGTTGGCGACCATATTTAGTTTAGAGTTTCCAGAATCTGGGAAATCAAACATCATTAAGAACACAGCTCTGGATTTTTCCGGAATGATTCACTGGTTTCTATCTCAGAACTGACTTCCTTGAAAGTTCTACAAGTCACAAGCGAGTCTATGAAGATTTTTTTTTTTTTCAAAAATGCAAAGAGTCATTTTTTGGTGAATGTAGAAGACAGCCTGCCTGTTTCTTTACGTACGAAATTCTACACGGCATTACAGTAAAGGAGCAAACGGATGGCAGTTTTTTGACTTTCACGAAGGTAAGCGTTGACGGCAAGCTTTGTAACCTACCATCAAATTAGGCAATTTGGTGCCCAAATTTTGGTGTAAAGTGGTAGTTTAGGAATTTTAGAGCTTGGGATCTCTAACTTCAATAGGAGTCGAGTTCTGAAATTGTACGGAATGATTGATTGGTTTCTAGCGCAGAACTATTTTGGAAATTCTATATCACTGACAAGACACTGAATGAATTAAAATTCTATTCTGATTTTGAACTGAGCAGTTGATGATTGTGTCTGAATTAGCGAAATTCCTGTTCTTTGGTACGCTTAACGTGCTGTGGTATACTCTTTCTCTAACATGCTCCGTAACATGCTGTCCTGTGCTTAACTGTTTAAACAACCAATGAGTGATGTACTAAATCAACAATTTTGTTTGTTTAAGTTAACTAATTACATTTATCGGTTTAAAAAAAAAAAAATGTTGAATCAAGAAAATTATTTGGTTAAAATTCCAAAAGAATTTGGTTTCTAGTAAAAAAAAAAAAAAAAAAAAAAAAAAAAACTTAAGGGTATAATAACAAAACAATTTGAATAATTTAACAAAATTGTTGTAGATTCAACGAAACGTTTTGTTTGTCTTTAGTACAACTACTGGAATCGCTCAGCATGAAAACTACATCTTCCCTCCCAGGTTTTACGTGAGCAATAGCAATCTCTCTGACTGCGCCGTCTCTCCTAGATATACCGTGTGCAATATTTATACAAATTATTTTAGGAAAATCAATTCTAATTTAAAGGTTTCTATCGGATTAAGTATTTTAAATAAAAACTAATCAAATTACGTGTGCAAATATTTTATTATTATTTTATTATTATTATTATTTTTTTTATCAATCAATTAACTAAGCAGTAGCGACTTTTTAAAACTCAGCGCTGATATTCGCTAAACTGCCTTCAGAAATATTGTGTTTTGCGAGTAACTTTATGCTGGTAAATTTTGTCATTCGCCTTATTTCAACATATATATATATACGTGTGTGTCAGATTTTTTTTTCAAGTCGATTTTTGGGAGCAATGATGAATTATCTACCTTCGTAGTCTCTAGAGAATATATAAAAGAAAATTTTTATCTTATTTTGTAATCCAAAATAATCTCTCTCTCTAAAAAAAAAAAAAAAAAAAAAAAAAAAGAACATAAAACATACATTTATGATATCGTATATACATATCATATATTCTTAAGGCATTATTTAATGACGAACTTCAATATCGAAATTCCACCCCGAAATCTGGAATGCTCAAATATCCTAGTGGATGGCTAAATTGAAATCATTTTATGTTCTAAAAAGCACTTCTAAAATTGTTCGTCATTTAAATTGCCGTTGCTACTACGCAAAATAGAATATCAAATACTATAGTGTGGGAGATAGGATAGAATTTCTTTAACAGTGCTGATTTATCTGTTAGTTAATGAAACAAACGCATTTTGACAAATATGGAGATTTGTTTAAAAAATAATAAGCGTACAAAAAAATAAATAAATAAATAAATAAATAAATAATCAAAATAAATAAATAAATAAATAACAAATACAAGCTGTAAATTTGTCAAACCGTAAAAAGTTTTAAACGTAGTTAGTAAAAAATTAAACATAGCGTGTACATATGAAATGGACTTATTTTAATATTATCAATTTTTTGCATTTGTGATATTTCAATTTATGTTAAAAAGTACATTTGAGAAAGTTATTACATTTACGGCCGATAAGTTTTGTTTCTTTATGTTTTTTAATAATGGCGTATATTTGTTAAATTGTTGTTTTTACGTTTATATTCATAATTTATAGTCTGTTTAACAGCTATAAAACATTTGATTATCTTCATTATGTATGTATATATATTATACCATGTCTTCTATAAGTCTGTAGAAATTTTTGAAATTCATAAAATTTGAAGGAATTGGAAGAATTGAACGCGGTTACTAAAAACGTTATTCTCGTTTTGGAAGAATTTCTTTGTTGTAAAAAAAAAAAAAAAAAAAAAAAAAAGTTAAATTTTTTGTCGAAAGAGGCCGCTGCACAGTCACGCAACGAGAAATATGCAATTCAGAGTCGTATAAATTGCACGGTTTTACAATTAATAGTTGATTTCTAATTTAACCTCTCTTTTCAATACATGAAGTTTTAATTGTGATGCTGACCTGATGAATAAAGCGTTATTAGTGAAGAAATGTTATCTCAGCTCAGAACTGCTGACTGAAGCTGCAGTTAGCGACATTGTAATTCGTTTGCAAGCTGTAGTCTGCGGTGATGGCGGACGCATAGAATAGGTGTTTTATGCTTATGAAGATTTGAATGCCAATAAATATAGTTTTTCATGGAAATTCGTGATTTGCTAATTTAAATCACCCTCAATTGGCGAAAATTTTAACTATTATTTTTTTCCCTCCTTCACGAGAATAACTTTCTACAAACCGTAATACCTTCCTACGAAATTAACTTTTAAAATATACATTTCAATAATCTTCATTTTAAATTTTTCATAATTCGGGCACAATATATATATACATATATATATATATATTTACATATATATATTTATACTAATAGAAGTGTTACAAATAGAACATTTTGCGACTGAAAATGTGAAGATTCTAAATTCTAGAAATAAAATGTTATCCATTGCAAGTATAAAAATAATAATTTTAAACGCCTATGAGTGTTTTCAAACAGCTCATATTAATAAAAGTCAGCAGTACAACATTTTACACATTCGTATAATATATAATGTATTATATGTGAAATTGTTTAGTTATATTATTATTAGGTATAATTATATTATTGAATTTAATTATAAACACCATATTATTGAATTTAGTCATAAACACCGTTGTTTAATGGTATTTACCATTACCTGCGGCTTATTCTGTCGAGCTATCTACGTGATAGACCAGTTGTTCTGCCGAAAGGTTGTCTGCGTGAGTAATGGCCACCGGTTGTCGGCCTGGATAGCTCAATTGGTAGAGCGTTGACCTTGTAAGTCAAAGATCCGGGGTTCGACTCCCGGTCCGGGCATTATTTTCGCTCAGTTGGAAAAATAAATTTTCAAGCTATATGATTTTCTTCCCAATCTTCTGATTGTGTGATATTAGTAAATGTCCTCCCATTGTTTAATGGTTTTTTCCATTACCTGCGGATTATTCTGTCGAGCTATCTACAAGATAGATCAGTTGTTCTGCCTAAAGGTTGTCTGAGTGAGAAATGCCCACCGGTTTTCGGCCTGGGTAGCTCAATTGGTAGAGCATTGATCTTGTAAGTAAAAGATCCGGGTTCGACTCCCGGTCCGGGCATTATTTTCACTCAGTTGGAAAATAAATATTGAAGATATATAATTATAGTATTTGGAATACTTATATTGTTGCGCTAAATGTAACTGTTATATTATAACTTTTATTCATGAAACAAAATGAGTTTTAAGGCAAAATGTGAATTCATTTCAGCAATAGATTAAATCCATTTTAAATTACAAATATTTTCATTGCCTCAAGCTTTTTCTCAAATTTAATCTGTCGAATATATCACATTTCTCTAAAATTGAGGGTTCGTTTATCGACGTAGAATTTTCCTTTCATTTGATATATATAAAATTAAAGTATTAAATGTGATTAAATTGAAAGTATATGATATGTATTATTCTAATATGACAGTGTAATATAAACATTTTCAATGTTTTAAACACATTAAGGGCAATCGCAAAATTTTATATTACTTTTAATGCTTCCGGTCAGTTGTCGGTATACTTTATATGTATTTCAGTAAGTATCGCAGAATTTAATGCAACAATTATTAAAAATGCAATTTGTTGAATCTGTTATCTCGAAATTGAACACTACATATTATATATAATGAATCGTATTATAATTTCATTTAATTTAAATTCTGTGATTGATTTTTCCAAATTTTTGCTGATAATGAGATAAGTATTGCAATTATTTTATGTATGTAAATTGATACTAAATTTATAAACTGTGTTTTGATTTTTGTTTTACTGCATTCAGATTTAGTTTATTGTAAATTTTCTCAAAATATAAGCAGAATTGCGACAAAACTATAAGTGCCTGTGCCAGGGCGCGAAATTTCCACTCGCCAGCTGGCCATTGGCGAGTAGAAATTTTAATATTGCGAGAAAATTTTGGTCTAAATGTAGATAAAATTCTTACAGTAGAGGGTGCTACCCTCCCCTTCCCCCCCCCCCCCCAAAAAAAAAAAAAAAATTAAAATCGTAAAAACATGCTAGTCTTAAGTAAGGTGGGTGACCAGACATTCTTTTTTTAAGAGGAAAGTCTACCTTTTTAACGCTTTGCTCTCTTGAATGAAAAAAAAAAACATTACAGGACTAAAAAGTCCTCTTTTTTATGTTTTTCATAGTATGTCCTCTTTTTCAAATGAAAAAGATTTAGTCCTTATTTTAATATATTTCGCAAAACTCGGAAGATCAATCGGCTGTTGGTTGTTTCGAACGGTGAACACTAAGTTTTCTCTGCGTTAGGTTCTCAAAGAATAAATTTCTAATAAGCTTTTCAAAGCATATTATGGCTTATATCTATTCAGATTCATCGAATCACAAAGAAATAAAAGTATTCTCTATATTTGTACGGGTCTTTGATCCAAAACACGGAACCACTATTGAAATTGTCATGAAATCATTAAGAAGATTGCTCTGGTCGATATGCGGTCGGTTCAAGTGTGTTCTCATTTTTGCATGAATAATATTCCTTATAAAAATAGGCCCACCAGTGACCGAGAAGTTCTGTCCTCGAAGCTGGTTTACGTGAAGCGCTGGGTTCGATACCCGGTCGCACTCGTTGGCTTAGCCGTTAGTAGTTTTCAGTGATTTTATCCAAACCAGCGTAAATATGGGTTAGGACTTCTTAGAAAGACCCCACGGAGGACTCTCGTACTCAGGTTTGATGCCCTAGTGGAGATAATTGGCCTTAATGATAACATTACCACCACCTCACAGAAATATGCAAAAGTTAGTTGAATTCATTTTATGTCCTTCTGGAAAAAACGCTCCCACAAAGCGACTGATTTCTTCAATGAACAAAATGTTGACATGTGAAAAAAAATCCCCTTTATATACCTACTTTAAAAACTTATTAACTACTAAGACTAATTTAGGTTATACTTGTGAGAACTTTTATAAAATGTTGATAAAGAATGGCTGTTCGTTAAAACAAATCGGTTCATCTGCCGAATATTAATTTTATTTTTTCATTTGCCAATTTTATAATTTTTTTTTTTTATGATTATGATTTTAATAAAAAAAAATGTCTACCAACTTTTTGTCAGTAGCAAAAATTAATAATAATAATAATAAAATCTATATTGGCCAGTGACACCTATAAAATTAAGGATTTTTCCTCTCGTATCCGTATATTATTAATTTAAATTAAGATATACTGATCCAAATTCATCATTTGAGATAAAAATGTTTCCACCACATGTGTAAAGCAGCTTTTGAATCAGTTTTTATATTCATTTTCATTCAATTTTGTGTCCTCTAAATGACCACTTTTTCAAAATTGAATGTTCTCTATTTTCTTATAAAATAAAACACATTATGTAATTTCTCCTCTTTTTCCAGTAAAAAATTCTGGTCACCTTATACGTAAAAAATAGAGTAAGTTAATCATATTTTGTGGCGAGTAACTTTTTTTTTTTCAAGCAAGTGTTATCTATGTTGAAATTTCGGGCCCTGCCTGTGTTATTCTTCTTATTTATAAAAAACATCGTGGCAAAAATATAAAATTTTATATCAGTTTTACATAGTTCCCAGAGTTTACTGCCTTTTTGTTAAGAAAACATTAAACCCGGAAAATTTTAATAACTTCAACGATTTAATTTTTCGAATCTGTTATCTTATTGTTGAATCTGTTATCGATCTCGAATTTGAACACTATATATTATATGTAACTAGCGAGCTTCGCCCGCTAGCTGGTCAGTATTTTCAAATGAATCACTAAAATTAATGAATCACTAACAGAAACTTTTAGTGTTAAGAAAAGAAATTTAAAAAAAAAAAATCATTTCTGATTGGGTAAAAAGTCGGGCCGGGTCCCCACTGCCTTCGGCAGCGCAGTCGCGTGCACGCTGCGCGCGCACAACTTAAAGGATACACGCGTTGCGCGCGCGTATTCCTTCCCTGACCCTACGTGCCCTCTACAAAAAAATCATTTCTGATCGGGTAAAAACTCGCACCGGGTTCCCACTGCCTTCGGCAGCGCAGTACAGTGCGCTCTGCGCGCGCACAACTTGAGGGATTTACGCGCTGCGCGCGCGTATTCCTTCCCTGACACTTCGTGCCCCCTAAAAAAAAAAATTATTTCTGATCGGGTAAAAACTCACACCGGGTCCCCACTGCCTTCGCCAGCGCTGTCCCGTGCGCCTCAACTTCAAGGATACACGCACTGCGCGCGCGTATTCCTTCCCTGAGCCTTCGTGCCCCCTAAAAAAAAGTTCTTTCTGATCGGGAAAAGACTCGCACTGGGTCCCCACTGCCTTCGGCAGCGCAGTCGCGTGCGCACAACTTAAGGGATACACGCGCTGCACGCGCGTATTCCTTCCCTAACCCTCCGTGCACCCTAAAAAAAATCATTTCTCATCGGGTAAAAACTCGCACCGGGTCCCCACTGCCTTCGGCAGTTCAGCCCCGTGCGCTCTGCGCATATTACAGCGCCATAAAAGAAAACTGATTCAGGAGACCTCAAAACGAGGATCAGGTGAAAACCTTCGATAATTTTAAAGAACTTTAAAATATCTTTCGAATGATGTATTAAAAATAATTTAATCATAATTAGAAATTGTAATATTGAAATTTGAAAATATTACAGCGCCATCTGGCGGTACAAATTTCTGTATTCCACTGTTCGATTCCAATTCAATAAAGCTTTCCAATGATGTATTACTTATGAAATTATTTTAATTAGTAGCTGAGATACAAAAGAAAACGAATTCAGGAGACCTCAAAACGTGTAAATCTGTTGAAATCTTTGAATGATATAAAAGAACATTAAAATATCTTTCGAATGATGTATTAAAAATAATTTAATCATAATTAGAAATTGAAATATTGAAATTTGAAAATATTACAGCGCCATAAAAGAAATTTGATTCTGAACACCTCAAAACGTGTAAATCTGATGAAAACGTTCGATAATTTAAAAGAACTTTAAAATATCTTTCGAATGATGTATTAAAAATAATTTAATCATAATAAAAAATTGAAATATTGAAATTTGAAAATATTACAGCGCCATCTGGCGGAACAAATTTTTGTATTCCACTGTTCGATTCCAATTCAAAAAAGCTTTCCAATGATGTATTACTTATGAAATTATTTTAATTAGTAGCTGAGATACAAAAGAAAACGAATTCAGGAGACCTCAAAACGTGTAAATCTGTTGAAATCTTTGAATGATATAAAAGAACTTTAAAATATCTTTCGAATGATGTATTAAAAATTATTTAATCATAATTAGAAATTTAAATATTGAAATTTGAAAATATTACAGCGCCATAAAAGAAAATTGAATCAGGACACCTCAAAACGTGTAAATCTGGTGAAAATTTTCGATAATTTAAAAGAGCTTTAAAATTTCTTTCGAATGATGTATTAAAAATAATTTAATCATAATTAGAAATTGAAATATTGAAATTTGAAAATATTAGAGCGCCATCTGGCGGTACAAATTTCTGTATTCCACTGTTCGATTCCAATTCAAAAAAGCTTTCCAATGATGTATTACTTATGAAATTATTTTAATTAGTAGCTGAGATACAAAAGAAAATGAATTCATGACTTCTCAAAACGTGAAAATCTGTTGAAAACTTTCGATAATTTAAAAGAACTTTAAAATATCTTTCGAATGATGTATTAAAAATAATTTAATCATAATTAGAAATTGAAATATTGAAATTTAAAAATATTACAGCGACATAAAAGAAAATTGATCCAGGACACCTCAAAACGTGTAAATCTGGTGAAAATTTTCGATAATATAAAAGAACTTTAAAATATCTTTCGAATGATGTATTAAAAATAATTTAATCATAATTAGAAATTGAAATATTGAAATTTAAAAATATTACAGAGCCATTTGGCGGTACAAATTTCTGTATTCCACTGTTCGATTCCAATTCAAAAAAGCTTTTTAATGATGTATTACTCATGAAATTATTTTAATTAGTAGCTGAGAAATTGAAATACGCGTATTAGAATATTGCAATTTTTAATCGGAGAACCAAAACACGTGACCTCACTTATCGTTGCTTTTTTTTTTTTGCTTTCGTCGTGAAAGCAGAAATCTGTCTTTCTTGAACTGGTTCCCATGGTAACGAATAGCGGCATCGAACACGTAATAGGAAAGTCGCGTAAGGAAAGTCATCGAAGGAAAGTCGCGTATTCTATTTCAATGGGTTTCAAGCGTGAAATTAAAAAAATTATAACTCATTCAGTTTTTGAAATTTTCTCTAAATCTTTTGGGAATCTAAATGTTTAAGCGAGATCTATATACAAAAAAAAAAAAAAAAAAGGAAATGATTTATCTCTAAACGCTTTTGAGTTATAAAATGTTTTGCGAAAAAATCGATGTTTCGTAAAATCTAAAAATATGGATCGCTAATCCGTATTTTGTAAAAATGTTTATATGGTTCAAAAGAGGATTAAATGGCCTTTCTTTATATGCCAGCTGTTAAGAAATGGAAGGGTTACTCGGTCGTACAGGGCGTTTCAAAAAAGACGACCGCGAAAAAGAGAAATTTTCGACCCTTTTTAAAACTTTTTTTAAAAATATGAAAAATCCGTATTTAAAAAAAAAAAAAAAAAAATTACCGTAAGAATCGGTAATAAATGCCCTTTCTTTTGGTACAGGTGTATTTTCGATATGTCGAACCGTTCAAACAGGATCGCTTTACAAAAAACCCCGAAATTTTCTCTGTTTGCTTTTTCTTTCGAGGTAGGCTGTTCTGTAACAAAATGGCCGTCGCCCGCGATTTCGAATCGTTTTTTCGTTAGACAATGGTCGACATTTTAATTAATATCTCCGCTAATTAGGGTCGCATCGTTTAGCAAATTAGATAACCCAGATCTGCGATAAATTTTCTGTCCATCGGTACCTGTTCGAAGTCCGTGCGACCGTTAGCGGCCGAGCTATTGCTGCGTCAAGCCGTTTCTCACAAACACACACACACACACAGACACACGCGTACAGATTTTAATAATATAAGGAGATGAATCGTATTAAAATTTCATTTAATTTAAATTCTGTGATTGATTTCTCTAAATTTTTGCTGATAATGAGATAAGTATTGCAATTATTTTATGCATGTAAATTGTTACTAACTTTATAAATTGTGTTTTGTTTTTTGTTCTACTGCATTCAGATTTAGTTTATTGTAAATTTTCTCAAAATATAAGCAGAATTCCCACAAAACTATAATTTTACTATAATAATTAACGAGGATTTTGTGTTTAGGAGAATACTTTATTGTACTATTGATACATAGATATCGAAAAAGCTATTAGGATCTTAAAAAGTGTTTAAAAAAATATTCTGATCCTTATATTTTATCTAAGATTGATGGTAGGTTATTAAGGTAGTATAAGAATTAATTATAACACACGTGAAGATCATAAAATATGCCAAGCAAAAACAGTGATTGCATTCTACAAGGATTTTTCATAAGCAAAAACTGCTTTATGTACCGTCTAATGCCATGTAGTGAGATTAAAGAGAGACACGTACGTTCTATTCTTATAAATATCTTTAACATGTCTTTGCTAAATTTTATCTTATATACTTTTTAAATTCATGATATTTTAAAGTACCGTCTAGGTAGATATTTGTAAAAAACCGAGTTTTGACACAAAAGTTTTAGCACAAGTGAGATCGATGACTTTTGACATTTCATTTACAATAATACAATTAAGGTCTGTACCAATTTTCAGCTTTATGCGAATTTTTTCGAACTATCAAGTTTTTTATTTTATCTATTTCGACTGGACTATTTATCAAAAAATCATTAATGAAAGTACTCCGGCAAAAGTAACATTATGTATAAATGGAGTGATAATTTGTGACGATTAGAGTCAAAACTTCACAAATACAAAACCTAAAATTTGCAACGCGTACTGTGTGTGTAAATATAAATAAAAACCTATTTATAGCTGAACACATATTTAAAAAAAAAAACTTAAAATAATAAAACATATTAATAAATACCGCTAGCTGTCGTGCAAAAAAATTTATAAAAATAAGCAATGTATGAAAAAAAACTGCAACACGATAGAACAGTAAGGCAAGTGATAAAATCAATATGGCGCACCCAGAAAATCCTGTGCTGTTGCCCATCGAAATTGGTAAAAGATTCGCCCAAAATAGGTAGGTACCATGGAGTTGTGAATATGTATACCAACCTATTTCAGGGACGTAAAATATCTATTTTGGAATAGAGTTTGCTGAAGGACCTGAAACGGATACAAACATATCCGATTTAGACATTTTATGTTTTTTTCAACCTAAATTGGATATATCACTGATTTGGACTGGTGTTGTTTTGATTTTTATTTTTTACACCGTATTTTCTCTCTCTCTCTCTCTTATAGGCTTGTAACTCTAACATATTTTTATGTAGTTACTAAGATTTGTAAATTGATAAGGGGTTTTTCACAAAAATGAACCTTTGCAACGTGGTTGAAATAACTGGATCTTCAAATTGAATACGCGGAGTGTGAGAAACAACTTGTGAAATTTCAACTCTGAAAAATACCTAAAATCTTGAACGTTCTTTTCCCGACAATTTACTTAATTTTTACTCCATTCAAATGAACTTATGACAAAAGTCGCCTAATACATCTAGCTTTCAACCTATGTAATAAATATTACGCACATGCGCAGTAAAAATATATTTACTATAAAGGCTCATACTTCAGAAAATATTACATGTGTGAATTTTATGCTTCAGAATATTGTTTCTCTAATGTTTTGTTAATTTTTCTGCAATTTTTGTAAAATTTTATAAAATCCGTACTGCTAATAAGAAAAAAACTTGCCAAATAATAATAATAATAATAATAATAATAATAAATTAATAATAATAATAATAATTTTTGAAAAAAAAATTATATTTGCCTAAATAAATACGCAATTCCCACAACAAAACATATAAATATTGTACATAGTATGTGCAATAATGTGTTAAAGTTACAAGTCATTTGTAGCTTTTTATGATACAGGGTGATGATCTAAAAAATTTGCGCTTTTTTCAATTTGTGGTTGGTCCCCTAATTGCACTCTGCACTAAATCGGTAGCGGAAAATGTGACCTTTTAAATGTTCTTTTCATGCGAAAAGTTGCAGGCTGTTTCGTTCAGTATATTCGCCCACTGTATTCTTAAGAAGTTTATTATCCTTCAGTTTATGTTACCATTCCTAAATCAGTCTTCTGCCATAATGTGCAGATTCCGGATAACTTTCTGTGCCAAGGTTTATACAAATTTATCATGATATGTTTACTGGTTTCTTCTCATCGTTGTGATGCAATATGAGTTATACACATATATAATATCTTGATCTTTTCATCTTTTAAATTATCTGTTTATTTATCACAGGGTTCTTTTAATGTTATGTTAAATAATACATCTAAATTTATCACTCAGCGGAATGGCTATACAGTCATTTTAAATTTTTTTCACTTATCTCTTTAAATAAAAATAGTTACAATTAAAATACTATCACAAAAGAATTAGAGAAAAGATAACATATGAATGTATAATCTTTGATATTCTAAAGCTGGTATTAAAATGTGACCTTTCGAATGTAAATTGCTCGAGGGAACGCGAAAAATAATTCAGAGCAGCATTTATCTCATCGGAAATCGGAATGGAAACATTGCTTTTATTGAATTATTGTAATCGTGGGATCGTTTCAGTTGCTAAATGGTTTCACGTTACTGCTAAGTAACGTTTTCCTAGATACCGCTAGAAAAACTTATTTCCGCGTTCGCATTAAGATTAATCGAAGTTTTCGATTTCCTATATGAGAATTATTTTAATGTAATTTTTCAAAGTTTAAGTTCCTATAACTCGGAAATATAAAAATATTTTTAAAACTTTTGGTAAAATTTGTAAAATTGTTAAAGATTTTTTTTTTCTAAATTTAAAATACTGTTTCTTTTTTTGGCAGTTTGTTATATGTTTGTGTTTAACATACAAACATATTTACAAAGAGATAGCAAAGAAACAAACTAAAGATTTATTAAGATGCGTCGCAATTAACCTATGCGAAATTGTTTTATTGTAAATATCTGCATTTATAAAAAGTGTAAATAATTGTTAAATAATCTGGTGTGTCACTCACACGAGTTTCTCTTACCTTGAAATTTAATACCATAAATACAAATTGGAGATTAAGGGGTAAGATAACAAGTAATGTTATGTAAACATATGTTAAAACAATTCAAATTAGGCTTCGGAACAGCTTTATTAGACAAATAACTCTGTGTGAGAGTGGACTTCCAGCCTCATTAACCCCCCGTTTCATTATTGTACCTACATTTATATAGAATTCAAATTTGTTAGTAAATTCAAAAGTTCATTTAAAATTATTCAGACAACCTTCACACACAACACTCCTTGAAACTTATCAATCTTGATCAAATTTTTCTATTAAGAAACGTATTAATTTCAAAATACAACATTTGAATAGCCTGAAATTATTTGTTTTTAATTTACTCTAAGACACACACTAAGATAAAACGATTAAAACTTGCCTTCAGTCTTCAGGAAGCCCAGAATCGTGTAAATATACAATTAACCAATCCATAAATATTTAGCTTAAAAAAAAAAAAAAAAAAAATATTATATTTATATGAGAAATTAAGTTCAATTCCTTAGCAGCTTCCCTGGACATGGTAAAATATTATAATAAAACAATTCCATTAACAATAAAAAAGAATGCTATGGCTTAAATATTGGCAGCCCTGTATATTTTCTAAACGTTATGTGCAAACCACATGGTGCACATAAACTTAAACACACGGTACAACTTGATATACACTTCAATCAATTTTCAAGTATTGTCGCACTATAATTAGTTCTTTTGTGTAGCCCTGTAAACAAATAGTGAATGATTTCCATACCATATTCTACATGAAACATGTTTTTACGCATATAAAAAATATATATTCGTTTCATTTGGTTTAGTGCAGTCTATAGATGTTAAATTCTACTTACCTGTAATTTTCCCATGACGTAATGTATTTGAATTCTCTTGGGTGTCCCTGTACACGAACCATTTGCTTGGTATAAACAAAAAGTTTAGTGTAGCATCCCTATATGATAGATATTTAGAATGCCGAGTTTCAAATTTCTGCTGCTATTTGTTTTTCAGATATGCTGATAAATGGAAACAGACAGACACTCACACAGACACTCACACAGACCAACCGCAAAAAAACATGCTTTTTGGATTTAGGGGACCTCAAAACATGCAAATACAGCAAAAAGTCAATATTAAAAACTTGGCCCGAAATTAGACTCAGTGCAAAGCTAGTTTTAGGAAACTTGGCATACTATATTAGACACAGCATACTGCAATCAGAATGCAAAAATGTTAACTATATCTTATGGAATATGAGTATTTTTACCAAAGTTTTAACTACACATGCGCAAGCTTAAAAAAAAAATTCATTTGCATAATTTAATAGGCAAATGTATCGAGCTATTTATATGAAAGCTCCAAACAAATATCACGTAAATTCAGAAATTTGTGAGAGATAGAATGAACTGAATTTCAACTCCTCTCAAAATAAAAGCTTAACAATACTCACATTTTTATTTTGATTCAATCAATGTCCAATGGTAATACAGTGTTTGCTGATTGTAAATAAATATTGATAAAAATCCCTAACTCATATATATATATATATATATATATATATATTCTTTAGGGGGCTGTGTTCATTCTTTCGATCATAACTTTTTTGAATTTATACGATATTTGTTTGGGGTTTTCATATAAGTGTAGTTCAATACTTTTGTAAATTTAATTATGTAAATGAATTTTTTTTTTTTTTTAATTTTGTGCATGCGTTTTAAAAAATTAGTAAAAATTCTAATATTTCGTAGGATATTTAACATTTCTGCATTATGATTGAAGTATGCTGTATCAAATGTACAGTCGGTAACAAAAGTATCCGAACAAATTTTTAAGCCCTGAAAATTTTTAAATATTTTAAATATTTTAAAAAGCATTTCAGAATAATATTTTTTTGCATTTGTTAGCTTTTTCTAGCATGTTCTATGGCTTTTCTTGACTGTTCTTTGAATTCTGGTTAGAGCTTCATGCTGATAACGCGATGGTCGTAGGTTCGACCTTCGAAGGCTGATGTGCTATTTTTTCGCAGATAGTTAAAAGAAAACATGTCAGTTGATGAAAGAAAATTTTTAGTTGTCTACACAGTATCCTAAGAAATTTTGATTAGTTTTTAAGAAGGCATTTTTATAACTAAAAAGCAAAAAATAAATATTTAAATAAAAAAAAAAAAAAAAAAAAAAAAAAAAAACATTTTTTAAAATTAGAAGCTTTTTATTGTGAATCCCTAAAATGCATAAAATAAAAATTTATTGTGGCAAAGACATTCTATAAAGAAATGAAAGTTTTATCACTAAGGAAATTTTACAGAAAAATATGCATTTTTCACTTTTGCAAGAGATGAATATTTTTAAACATTTTAAATATTTTAAAAAGCTTTCGAGACCTTTGAAATTTATGGCTTAATGAATAATTATTCAAAAAACTAACAACTAAGAATATTTGTCTCGACTGTTTTGTAAAATATTTTGAATATTTAAAAATATTCATCTCTTGCAAAAGTGAATTACCTATACTTTCTCTAAATTTTCCTTAGTGTAAAAACTTTCATTTCTTTATCGAATGTTTTTGCCACAATAAATTTTTATTTTATGCATTTTAGGAATTCACAATAAAATTCTTCTAATTTTAATAAACGATTTTTTACTTAAATATTTACATGAAATTGGCTTTGTCTTCGTATCACGCTTATAAACAAGGTGCCTCCATTTTGAAGTAAATATAAGCTGTTTCAGTTGTTGCTCCATGGCTTAGTTGGTTAGAGCGTCTCGCTAATAACGCGGTGGAAGAGGGTTCGATCCCCGAAAAGCCGGCGTTTTAATTTTTGCGGATAATTAGTAGAAAAGGTGTCGATAAAAGAAAATTGTTCGTTGACTACACATTATCCTAAGAGTTTTTGAAGACTTTTTTTTTAAGAAACTTTTTTTAGGTCTGAAAAAACTCACAAAATATTTTAGACATTAAAAAAGCACAACATAAATAAATATTTTTAGAAGCTTTATATATATATATATACAGGGTGGTCCAAAAAACATGATAGAAAATATTTTAAGTTCCTGATTTAAAATGTACTGATATAAGTATAATTCTTCCATATTGTAATTGCACATATATTGATATTTAAGGTGAATGCTTGATTACCAGAAATAATGAATAACCAATATGGAATCACTGACCTTAGAAGAACGATTATTTATCGTAAGAATATTTTTTGAGGTGACATTGAGGTATGAAAAATCCTCATCTCAGTGTCGTCTCACGACTGTATCCACAAAGGGTCTCGGTGTGGTGTGTCATATCGTCGAAGTGGATGAGTGGTCCGATATTCATTGACGGTATGGTCACGGGAGTGAAGTATCGAGAGTTTCTAGATCGTCACTTTGGCCCTGAAGCGAGCTGTCTCAACATGACGCACCAGTACTGGTTCATGCAAGATGGGGCTTGTCCCCATAGAACTTCTGATGTCTTCCTGTGACTTAAAACGACGTTTAGGGAGCGTTTGGTTACATTGGATGCAGAAAAATCCACGGGGCACAGGATAGAGGGGTCCCCATACAGTCCGGACCTAAATCCGTACGACTTTTTCTTATGGGTTTACACCAAGGACAGAATCTATAGGAATCCTCTGATTCACTTGAGGGCCTAAAATCGACCATCAGAATTGAGATTGATGCACTTGATTCCGACACACTCCAGCGCTTTATGACAGAGTTTCGGAACTGGCTTTAAAACACTATAGTCAGGGACGGTAGACATTTCGAGCACCTTGTATATTAAACGTCATTCATATCTTTATTCAATAACATAGGTTTCATGTTCTTGCATATTTTATTTTTTCCACAACGATCGCTTACTTTCTATCATGTTTTTCAGACCACCCTGTATATATATATATATATATATTACATGAAATTGGATTTGTCATCGCGTGTTCTGTCACGATAAAATACAAGATGCTTCCACTTAAAAAAATGTAAGCAATTCTTTGTATCTCTTAATGGCTCAGTTGGTTAGAGCATCATGTTGATAACGCAAGAGTCGTGTGTTCGGGCCGAGGTGTCAATTAATAGACGAGGTGTCAATTATAAAAGAAAATATTTCGTTGCGTACACAGTGTCCTAGTAATTTTTGAAGAGTTTTTTAATCAGTTTTTTATCTAGTTATTAAAAAGCATAAAATAAAAATTTAAGTAAAAATAAATATATAAATACGTTTTTTAGAAGCTTTTTATTAGAAGCTTTTTATAGAAATTGGATTTTGTGATACGCGTCTTCGTGTCACGCTAATAAACAAGGCGCTTTTTAATTTAAAGTAAATGTAAGTAACACTTTTTGTCACTTGTTGGATCAGTTGGTTAGAGCGTCATGTTGATAACGTGATGTTCGTGAGTTCGATTCTTGAAGTGCTGGTGCGTTAATTTTTACAGATAATTAATAGAAAATGTGTCAATTGATAAAAGAAAATTCTTCATTATCTACACGGCAACCTAAGAATTTTTGAAGAGTTTTTTCTATGAAACTTATTTTAGTTACTAAAAAGCACAAAAAAGTTAAGTTATAATAATAACAGTAGAAGCTTTTTATTGTAGAGCTCTAAAATGTATAAAATAAAAATTTATTCTTGCAGAGACATGCTATAAAAAATTAAAAGCTTCAACAACAAGAAAATTTTAAAGAAAAATGATATTTCACTTTTGCAAAAGAGATGAAAAATTTTAAATATTCAAAATATTTTAAAAAGCATTCGAGAACAATATTTTTTTTTTTTTTTTTTGTATAAGAATTTGCTAAACTTTTCTGGCATGTTCTATGACATTTCTTGACTGTTCTTTGACTTTTGTTTAGAGCATTATGCTGATTACGCGATGGTCGTGGGTTCGGTCCTTGAAGGTTAATGTGTTTATTTTTTGCAAATAATTAATAGAAAAGATGTCAATTAATAAAATAATAATAATAATAATAATAATAAACCTTTTGTTGTCTACACAGTATCCTCAGAAATTTTGATTAGTTTTTTAAAGAAGCTTATTTGTTTGCAACTAAAAAGTATAAAATAAAAATTTAAGTAAAAAAAAAAGACATTTTTTAACATTAGAAGAGTTTTATTGTGAAGCACTAAAAAGCATAATATACATATATATATATATATATATATATATATATATATATATATATATTTTAGGACTGAGGGCCTATTAGTCTCAGACAGGGATTTTTGCGTTGTCGTTTTCGATAGTTGGACATTTGTCGAAATCATTTTTCGATAGTTGGACATTTATCGAAATCTAAAATTTATCGAAAATATAATTGAATAATTTGAAAGCAATGTTATAATTGGGAAGAAAAAAAAAAAACTAATAGTCCTCCGTCCTAAACTAAATTCTGCTTTTGCCAGAATTTCATCAAAATCTTTTTTTTTTTTTTTTTTTTTTTTTTTTTTTAAAGAAAAGAAAATTAATAATAATCAGTATCGTTACAAGAGATATCGAAAACGTTTTTATAATAATTTTGAATTAGGAAATAAATAGTGCGCGTGCAATAATATGAAATAAAAATAAATAAAAATATGAATTTAATGATTTGATTTTTATATAAAACACAATCGCGTGCTATCTTAAAAAGTAGATGTAAAATTTAAAGTTTAATTTTCTTGGCAACAACTATAAATTAAAATAAATAATTTAATGAAAGTTTAGAAGTTTTTTTTTTTTTTTTTTTTTTTTTTAAGAAAAAGAAAAGAAAATTAATAATAATCAGTATCGTTACAAACGATATAAAAAAGGTTTTTTTTTTTTTTTTTTTTTTTTTATAATTTTCAATTAAGAAATATAAAGTGCGCGAGCAATATGAAATAAAAATAAGTACAACAATGAATTTAATGATTCAATTTTCGTTGAAAGAAATAGTTTGTTCGTTCGGTGCAACTTGCACATTAGTCTCGTGAGGTACAACTTTCACATTAGTCCCGTCAGGTACAACTTGCACATTAGTCCTCTTTAAATATAGTGACCAGCGAAGTTGGCAAAGCATTCGTTGATTCACTACCTTAATTCATTTCACAATCCGTCACTTTTTTTTTTTTACTTTTAGTATTTTTAAGATTTTATATTAATAAATAATATGGAACTTTTAAATTTCTTTTAAATATAGTTAACAGCGGCACTGGTAAAGCTCGCTAGTTTTAATATATAAAAAAGTTTAGTTTAAAAGAAAAGAATAATAAAGTTAAATATTTTTTATTATTTTATTAAAAAAAAGAAAGAAAAATGAGTATCTGCAGTGTTTCATTCACCTTCAGTAATAAATTATTATTTTTTCTTTTTTTTTTTTACGCCAAGGATGACAGATACGAAATCTATTCCGCTGTGACATATGAGTATCTTATATCAGACACTTTATTTAGACATTTGAAAACAAAATTGACTTCAATTTTCGTTTAAAGCTTTAAAAGAAAAAAAATCAAAAAATGTTCATTTTTCATATATTTTAGCTCTAAAATAAAATATTAAAATAAAAAAAATCTGGAGTGACTCCACTCGACTTTCCGAACATTGAGTAACTAACAGTTTTGTAGATAAAATAAAGAAAGAGCAGTTGCTAAACAAACAAAAAAGAGAAAACCATAACAGAGTGTTTGAGTATTTTTCTCCATATATCACACGAGGTTTTATTTAACGCTACTGAACTTTGAGCCCTTAGATCATAATGATAAAGTATTTTTCGTTGTGTCCCTGTAAAAATCTATAAATGCTAGATTCACCAAAATGCTTATAGTTAGTGCAACAGTGATTTATAATATTCATACAAATTTTCAGCTCAATTGAATAAGGCGTTTAGATGCTATCGCTGGTCTCATAGACCATAAAGATAAAGAATTTTTCTTTGTGTCCCTGTAAAAAACTGTAAGTGCTAGATTCACTAAAATCTATATAGTTGGTTCAAATATGACCTATAACATGTGTACAAATTCTTTGCTGAGATTAATAAGGCGTTTAGACGCTATCACACTTTTAAAAATTTGGCAAAGAATTTTTCTTTGTGTCCCTGTAAAAAAACTATAAGTGCTAGATTCTCCAAAATCTATACAGATTGAGTATCTGTGACCTATAATATGTGTATAAAGTTTTTGCTCAATTGAATAAGGCGTTTAGATGCTATCGCACTTTTAAGATTTTGGTCCCTTGGCCATAATGATAAAGAATTTTTCTTTGTGTCCCTGTAAAAAAACTATAAGTGCTAGATTCACCAAAATCTATAGGGTTCGTACTATGGTGACTTACAATATACGTACCAACTTTCAGCTTATTCGAACAAAGCGTTTAGACGCTAGCGTGTTCACTCACAGACATACACACATACATGCACACATACATACACACATACATACACACACACATACATATATCATCGTAAAAATAGTGAAAACGGACTCGTTGGACCTCGAAACGTATAGAAACATCAAAATCTCGAATTCGGATTTTTGACATGATTACAATACTTTCCTCACTATAGTGTTCGGAAAGTAAAAATACATTTTTTTGAATGTGGTAACGGAATTAAAAAAAGAGAAAAAGAAAAGAAAAGAAATATATTACGTAAATGAGTAATTTTGTAACAAATAGTGATTAGAGACAGGGAAATTTTAAGAGAGATTAGACGGATCAGAACAAATCTTTCGAAAGAAATTAATTATTTAAAATCTCTTGCTCTCTCTCGTGGCTATAACTCATGTATCATCGACAAAGCTCTATATAAATTTATTTAAGAATCCTAAATGTTCTGCTCCCAAATTAAACGATCACAGTCTCATCCCAGTTGTTTTACCTTTTTATTCTTACCTCTTTTTTAAAATCTCTAAAATTCTTTCACCGTTTGGTTTCAAAGTTACTTACAAACCAGTCAAAATTAAATTATCTTCTCTTAAGGATCCCATTCCCACAGAAAACCGTTCTGGAATTTATTTAATTCCGTGTTCGCCCTGCAACTTAGGTTATATTGGTCAAACTAGGAGGCGTTTGACATACAGAATAAATGAGCACCGTCGGAATGTTCGTAATGAAGAGATTACCAAATCTTCTATTGCTTCCCACTGCTGGTCTCAAGGTCATCGTTTTGATTTTTCCAAAACTAACATAATTTTATCTCCTGTCTGTTCCTCCCACTTGGATATTCATGAAGCATTTTACATATTTAAAAATTCGAAAAATCTTGTTAATGATATTTCTTCCTCTCCATTCTTCTCTGATGCTTGGAAATTACTCACGTAACTTAGATTTTCGTTTAATTTTTGATATCCTTAGATTGTTATATGTTTAATCTCACTCTTTTATTTATTTTCTTGTTTCCTTGTACAATTCTACTCACACCAGTAGTTATATTTACTTTCTACTTTATAAAGTTTTTCTTTTCATTTTAAACGATTTTGTGCGTTGCCGCTTTGACTGCAGCACTCGTGCTTACTTTATTCGCCTGATGAAGGGTCGTGTGTTTTTTCGACCCGAAACAATTGTTGCGAGTTTATTGCATTTTATGATGTTTATTCAAAGTTTGTAAGTAATATGACAACAAAATGGTAATCAAAATGCATAGAAAACAAATGAATCCAAAATTATTCATCAATAGTTTAGCAAAAATTTAATATTTGAAAATTTTATGTATTTTTGTTGAACTGTATGCAAAATCTCCTAGTTTAACCTAATATATACATATCTTTTTGACTTTTTATCGGTTTATATTAGTAGAAAAAGAAAAAAAAAATGAAATTACACATTCGTATAGGATTTCATGAAATATTGTGAAATATTCAATTTACACATTGGTATATTATTTGGAATACTTATATTCTTCTTTTATATGCAACCTTTACTTGTAAAACAAAATGATTTCCAGAGCTAAATGTAAAATCGTTTAAGAAACATGATTAATGCATCTAAAATAACAAATATTTTGCTTGCCTAAAGCTATTTCTGAAATTCAATCTACCAAATATATCAAATTACTCTAAAACGTTAGAGTTACCTATCTACATAGATATTACGTGATAAAGCAGTAAATTTCATTTATCTGATTTGTATAAATTACTTATCCAAAATACTCAATGTTATGAAATTAAAAGGAACACAATATTACATTATTCTATCTTAGAATTATAATGCGTACATTTTCGACGTTTCTAACAAATTGTCAACAATCGAACAAAGGTATATTACTGTGGATGCTTCCAAAACTATTTATACTTCACATGTATTTTAGTGAGAATCGCAAAACTTAATACAACAATAAATAAAATTAAAATAAACTTGGTTAAGCATGAACGATTTTATATCTTGAATCTGTTATCAATTCCCAACTTTAATAGTACAAGTAATATATTGTTCTACTGATGTAATTAACTTTGTGTGATTGGTTTCTACTAAATTCTGATGTTAATAATATAGACATCGCTATTTACTGTAAAAGCATAAACGGGTTTAACTTTATAAATTGGACTATGTTTTTGGTTCGATTGAATTCAAATTTCATTAATGATGAAATTCCTCAAAATGTAAGCAGTATTTCATGAAACACACACTGTAAAAAAAAAAAAAATATATATATATATATATATATATATATATATATATACAGCAGAACGTACTAGAGTAATGGGAACCAGTATATTTTGTTGTTAAGTAGGATGATTTATAGAAAGAGCACCTGAAAAAGAAACTTTCTTTTACATATATGTCTGCTGTAAATTATTCTATTTAATATTAAAATTTTCTAGCACCAATTTTTGCTGGCACATTCTTCTGTAAAAATTAGTTTTTATTTTTATTTATTTATTTATTTTTTTAAACAGTATATGTGCATATATTAAATTTTATTTATTTTAGTAAATCAATGAATGCATGTGAAAAATATTAAACTGTGCAATTTTTCATAATTGAACAAAATTACTATATTTTGTTAAGTAAATCATTGAAAATCTATATGCATAAAACTGATTGTATGTTTGTCCGGTTTTTTCGTTTGCTATACAAATCTACGCCGTTCAAATGGCTGCTACAAAAAGGTGTATTCTTATTAATCAGGATAAAATATAGCTAATGCTCTAAGTTCAGTCGGATAATTGGATCAAAATATACTAAATAAAAGCCCCATTTTAACTTCAAAATGATTAAAGAGAAAGAAATGTTTGGTGCCAAAATAAACAAATAAAATACACATTTATTTATTTTTTTTTTTTTCGGAAATATAATGAAACTAGTATATAACCCCGTCAAAAATGACGGAATGTGAAATCAGTTAAGGTAGTGAATCAACGAATGCTTTGCCAGCTTCGCTGGACACTATATTTAAAGGGGACTAATGTGCAAGTTGCACCTGACGGGACTAATATGCAAGTTGCACCTGACAGGACTAATGTGCAAGTAGCACCGAACGAACAAACTATTTCCTTTCACAAAAATACCTACTAACCCTGGACGATAGGTCTAAAATAAAGTATCATATTATATATCGTATTTATCGTAATATAACTCAGTACTTATTTCGCTTCCTTCTTCGACTCATATTAAAAAGTACTTTTTATATGCATGGGCAAATTTAATATATTTTAATTTTTCGCGTGAAAACATTATTTTATCTTGTGCCCCCCCCCCCTCCCCCCCCAATTTTTTTGGCAACAATCATAAATTTAAATGTCCAGTTTTGAAATTATTTTCATATTTTAATTAATTCTAAAGTATCTAATCAAAACTTCGTTACAAATAAGGTACCAAATGAAAGGTACCATATTTGTAACGAAGTAACCTTAGGTACCTTATTTGTAACCTTATTTATTTTAACAAATTTGATAAATATGACGTCACAATCAACTGTTTGTTTATATCAGATAAGTACGTTATCATGATTGCAAGAAAATGATGTAATAAGTATTAGCCCATATTTTTTATGATTGAATTTTATATTACATTTTAATTTTATCCTCCATGGATATTTTAGAATTGCAATGGTAGTTATAAACTTTCCTTGAAATCTTTTTACATATTCAGATTAAGGGAAAAGTGCAAGCACAAAAAATGTTCAGTTTTGAAAGATCTTTCTAATGATGTAACATTTATGCAGATTAATAAATAAATAAATAAATAAAAATAAAAATACATAGCATTTCTAAGGGGAAAAATGCCTACCAAAAGTTTCTGTTTTGAAACGGTCTAAACCGGAATCGTTCCTGACAGAAGATGGTCATTATTATTATAAATATTTTTAATTTCGCATGAATAATAAAAAAAATTAGGAAAAAAAATTGGTTACGCTACGAAAATTAGTGCACTTTTTATATCAGGATTCGCGTGTAAATAAACATTTTCATAGAGATATTTGGCATCAGCTTAAAATTTTTATTTATTTAAGTTGTACTTTTCTTTTCTATAGTAAAACAAAACTTATTGCTTTTGTTGATACTTTATGTCTAATTTATGAGCTTCTTTTATGTTCTCACCTTAATTCAGAATAGTCATAATTTGGATTTTGTTACGATTTGTTTTTTCTATGGTACAGCTTTAGTATCGGACCCATTTGGCAAAATTTGAAATTTGACATCGAAAGAGCTCGGAAGGGACGTTTCTCCTAAAGTTCTTTAATTACGTAATTGTGATAGTCATTTTAATTTATCGCAAAAGTGGCCGGAAATATTTGAAGTCGCCAAGGAATTCCTGTGATAAACCTGTGCCTTTTTATTATTATTATTTATTTATAATATTTTCTATTAACAGACTACCGGAAATGTTTCATGTATTTCTCTTTCCACTTTACACCTTCGTACAGTTCTTTCATTGATTTTCAGTTACGCAATTGTGATAGTCATTTCAATTCATCGCAAAAGTGGCGAAAAATATATAAAGTCGCCAAGAGTTTCCCGTACTAAATCTGTGCCATTATTATTATTATTTTTTTTTATAATATTTTCTATTAAAAGACATCGGGAAATGTTTTATGTATCTCTCTTTCCACTTTACAGCTTCGTTCAGTTCTTTCATTGATTTTAAGTTACGTAATTGTGATAGTCATTTTAATTCATCGCAAAAGTGGCCAAAAATATTGAAAGTCGCCAAGGCTTTCCAGTACTACATCTGACCCTTTATTATTATTATTATTATTATTTATTTATAATATTTTCTATTAAAAGTCTTCAGGAAATGTTTCATTCTTTCCACTTTACACCTTCGTTCATTTCTTTCATTGATTTTCAGTTAGGCAATTGTGATAGTCATTTCAATTCAATGCAAAAGTGGCCAAAAATATTGAAAGTCGCCAAGGGTTTCCCGTACTAAAACTGCGCCTTTATCATTATTATAATTATTTATTGATAATATTTTCTATTAAAAGACTTCGGGAAATGTTTCATATATTTCTCTTTCCACTTTACACCTTCGTTCAGTTCTTTCATTGATTTCAAAATTCCATAAACACTACTTGAACATGGACAACGCCGGGTAGGCGTACTAGTACATACATATACATATATATATATAACCGTTGAACAATTTAATTTAGGATATTTTCATGCCTCATGCTACTGTAAAACGGAAAAATGAAATTTCCGTTTATTTTGCTACCACTATTTACCATATATAAATCTTTTTCATATTTTTACAGTACATTTTTGTTATTAAATAAGATAGAGATTATAGCTTAAAAGTAAAGCTGGAAACAGAATTCTTGTGTGTGACTGACAGGACATTTACCCTATTAACCCTTTTAGGGACGGTGTAATATGTTTTATACGAAATAATTTCAATTCCCATCTGTAAAAATGCACCCCTGAAATTCTCTCTCTCTCTTTTTTTTTTATCTTAAAAAATTCTTTAACTTTTTGATTTAACAAAAATAATTCATTTATTCCATTTCTTTTAATCTCGTTCTGAAATTCTATTGGCTCTTGATTTTAAATGAATATAAATTACATTGTCCATGAAACGGGTTCAAATGCTGCATAATTCTACATATTAAGGATTGCTCATAGCTTAAAACTACATGAATTATTAGGAAATTTAGTTATATTTACATGAATAAATATTCATTTTTAAAGGTGTGCTTATAAAACATAAATAAATAATAATTTAAAAAAAAATCTGCAGTGACTCTAGTTGTTTTTCCAAGAAACATTAAGTAATTAACAGTTGTATAGATAAAGTAATGTAAAAGAATTCTTTAAATAAACAAAAGAGAAAATTATAATAGAGTATTTCAGTAGGGTGTTTTATTATAGGGTTTATAAGGTTTTCTCTATATACTATGATGTTTAATTTAACGATATTTTATTTAAAACAGCCCTTAAAACAGCCCTTTTATTTAAAACTAGCCCTTACATCAAAACAATAAATAATTTTTCGTTGTGTCCCTATAAAATCCTGTAAGTGCTAGATTCATCACAAATCACAAGATAAGGCAATTAGACGATATCGCACTTTAAAAAATTTTAACCCATGACCCATAATGATAAAAAAGTTTTTATTGTGTCCCTGTTAAAAAAAAAAAAAAAAAAAAAAAAAAAAACTATAAATGCTAGATTCTCTAAATTCTTACAGCTCGTGTGAAGGTGACTTATAGGAATTGGTGAAAACTGGTGAACATCCAGTTCATTTGAATCAGGCGTTTAGGCGCTATTGCATTTTAAATAATTTCAGCTCATAGCCCATAATGATAAAGAATTTTGATATTGTGTCCCGGTAAAAAATCTATAAGAGCTTGATTAAAATTCAATTACTTTATCAATACAATTTGTGTGGTGGTGATCTATAACATGTGTATAAATTTTCAGTCGATTTGAATAAGCCGTTTAGGCATTATCATTTTTAATAATTTGAGTTCATAATTTTTCTTTGCATCCCTGTCAAAATACTATATGTATTAGATTCACCAAAATCAACAGAGTTCGTACTATGGTGATCTAAAATATATGTAATAACTTTTAGCTCATTCGATCAAAGCGTTTAGACGCTATCGTGTTCACACACACTCTCTCTCTCTCACACACACAAACATCATCTTAAAAACAGCAAAAATGGACTCAGAGGACCTTAAAATGTATAGCTACACCGAAATCTCAAATTCGAATTTTTGTCAAGATTACAATACTTTCCTTAGACAGTATGTTCGGAAAGTAAAAATCTTTATTCCCATAACTATCATAATGTAATTTATCATTTGTATATGAAAAAGTTAGTTCTATCCTGGATAGTGATTTATAAGTACATATGCTGTTAAAAAACATGAAAATATGCCTCATTATTATCATTTGTTAAAATCAGTTATTTCACCTTTATTTTAATTCCATTACCTAAATGTAGTTTTATATTATATATATATATATATATATATATACACCCCGCGACAAAAAGATAGGAACAAAGGGTTTTTTCTTTGATTTTTCATAAAATAACGTTATCTAAATTGTGCTTATCATTTATTATTATAAAATAACACAATTACTTGCCTAATGTTTGTTTTAAGACTAATTTAGAAAAGTTTTAAGACTAAAATTTTTCTAATTTAAGACTACACTCCGCGACAAAAAGATAGGAACAAAGGTTTTTTTTTTAAAGTTTTCATAAAATAACATTATTTAAATTGTGTTGATCATTTATTACCATAACAAAATATTATCATATCAAAAACATATTAAATACTCGAATCATATTCAAAATATTCACATTCAAAATAATCATATTCAAAAATTTAAAAAAAAAACCCTTTGTTCCTATCTTTTTGTCGCGCTGTGTAGTCTTAAATTTTTTCTAAATTAGTCTTAAAAAAAAATTAGTCCAGGAATAGTGTTAGTTTATAATAATAATAAATGATAAGCACAATTTAGATTACGTTATTTTATGAAAAATCAAAGAAAAAATCATTTGTTCCTATCTTTTTGTCGCGGGGTGTATATATATATATATATTATCAATAATTGAAACTGCTTTTTAGTACTTTTGCATCTCTTCTATTAAATAAAAATATTTATAATTAAAATAATATTGAAAAAACATTTGGAGAAAAGATAACGGACGAATGTATAATCTTTAATGTTTTGAAGACGATATTAAAATGCGACCCCTCTGAAAGTGAATTGCTCGAGGGAGTACAGAAAATGATTCAGAGTAGCATTTATTTCATCGGAAACTGGAATGAAAACATTGCTTGTATTGAATTATTGTACTCATGGGATCATTTCAGTTGCTAAATGCTTCCACGTTACTAGAGACCCCTAGGAAAATTTATTTCCATGTTCGTATTACGATTAATCGAACTTTTCGATTTTGAGTATAAAATTTTTTTATGGCATTGCTGGCTGTTTGGTGGCAGTTTTTAATTTCGTTAACAGAAATAGTTTCTGGATTATGTAAATAGGAAAAATTCTGCTTAAAGCATTTGTTAAAATTACAAAATTCTTAAACGATAACGTTTAAAAAATAATAAAATACTCTTTTTTCAGCTTTGTAATATGGGTGAATTTTTTAAAAATGCAAATATAATGCAAAGAAATGCATGAAAAATTAATAAGATGAAAAGTTGTTCATATCTAACTATATTTTGTTTTATTGTAAATAAGATAAAGCTAGGAGAGTTTGCGCAGAATTCAGTGCAATGTTATAAATAATCCAGTCATTAATTTTTTGCTAAATTATTGTTGAAGTACTTTGATTTCATTCGTATTCGATGTATACCTATTATTATTTTGTTGTTATGTCATAAATTAAAGCAACAGCTGTAATAAAACCAAGAGATTTATTTTGTGCAATCTCTCCTTACAGGACAGAAGAAAGTGCAAAAAATTTATTTTCAAATTTCAAATTTTTTATTTATAAATGTTCATAGTTGCCAACATACTAATTAATATTCCGTAGCGTTGTTAGCCCCGCCTTCTTTTTCACACCAGTATCTTTTTAGAGTAGTTTTCTTCTTATTTAATCGTAATTTAATTTGCAGAATATGATTTTAAAAATTTACTGGTGTGAAAAATAGGGCGGGACTAACAGTACTACGGAATATTAATTAGGATGTTGGCAAGTACGTAGATTAAGAAATGGATTCTCATACGATATTTTAATTTCGTTTATCTATGTGTGATAGAGAAAGTGTTGTTTTGAGGGCAAAATTTCAAAATCGAGTTTTTGCTACATTTACACGTTTTAAGGTGACATGTATTCGAAAAACAGGTTCTTTGTGGTTTGTTTGTATGTCTGTCTGTACGAGTGTTAGTCTCTTATAAGCATATGTCAAAAATAATTATTATCTGAAAGTGGAAGTTAGATATTCTAATTCTGTATCATATATGGATTCTACGCTGTGAACTGTTTGTTCCAGACGTAAAAAAATATTTGTGTACAGAGACGTCCAAAAGAATTCAAATACATTACGTAGGAGGGCGAAATTTTTGGTAGTTATCGATTGGTATCTTTAGACTGTATTAAACTATAGACTATATTAAAGACATATTTTGCATAGAATATGACAAAAAAATCATTCATCATTTTTTAATGGGTGACACAAAAGAATTAGGATATATTAGAACTAAGCTTAGAAATTGCTGGAAGTGAATTTCAAGCTGCGTTGTGTATTTATCATATTGTGATAAATTTAAATAAAGTGTGTACTCTGTATATAATTTAAAGAAATGTATAGGTCTATTCAACATTCTTTTCTATTGAACGTCATTGATGAAATTCCTATGCTACATTTTACCAAGTTCAGGAAAACTGCCTAAGAATTATAACTTTTTTATTCCCAAACAGTAAACAAAGCATCATTTGATGTCCAATTTCAAATGCCGAATTTTTGTCTTAATTAGGTGTTTTGAGGATCCTTGAATACGATTGTCAAGTTTTTGGTGCGGGTGCAATTTGTCTGAATAATTTGTAATAAACTAATTTTAGTATGAATAAGGCTGAATTTAATAACAGTCTTAAATCGTTTATAAATGTGCGTAGTGTGTCCAAATGAGGGGTTAAAAAGGGCAGTAGTCTCAACACACAGAAATACATGTGACACCTTTATTTAAAAGCGAGACCCGTCACATTTTGTTATTGTTACAAATTACTTGTCTTTTCACTTAAAAATACAAATGTTACATTCTGGGGTTGTCGTACCATGTAATTCATATAAAAAAAAAAATTCATTGGTAATTTAACAAAATATTGTTCTTTGAGGAGACATCTCATAGATGTAGATGTTAGATGATCCAACTTGTAGGGGTTGCTTGTATAATAAAGGGACCGCTTTCTCTGATCTTTATAAATGTTAGGATTATTTTCCCCATAGGTCTGATCATTGATGAACATATTGATTAGCATTTTATTGAATACTGGAAACTTTAAGATATTCTTTTTTAAGTGTCTGCTAAACTTTGCTTTATCAACTGGTCTTTTTTAGAACTCAAGGGATGATAGAATAAACCTGAGTTTACAATACAAGGTTTTTTTGTAATCATTTATCATTAAATTTGAATCTTCGCTCTTATTACAGCTTTCTAATTAACAACGCTCTGTTAGGCCACTCACAGAATAAGAAATCCGCGAGTTGGGAGTTGCAAAGAAGACATACTGGTTTGAAGTCTTAACACTGATTTAAAAGGTATTTTGCTGTGTAATTGCGAGTCGTTGCGTGTTTGGAAGGAAAACTTCGGGTTCGTCTAATTTTAGTAGAAAATTAGATTTGAGTAAATTTATTGGAAAGAAGTAGAGTAAGAATGCGAATTGGTTCTCCAGTGTATAACAGATATGTTCAAAACGTACTCAAGGTTCAGTTGGAGTGCAGTTCGAGTTCAGTTGAGTGCAGTTCAATGCAGTTAACTTTGTTTCTGTTCAGCTCAGGACAGTTTGACTGCAGTTAAATCTTCTACAGTTTATTGGTAATAATAAAGCATTTATTATCTTATATTTAAGTGCACTTTCAAGTCACTTGCACTACCTACAGAATAAGTAGTTTCACTCCCTTCCTTACATGTGAATGCTTCAAACAAATATCTTCTTTATTTTACTTAGTCTCTAAACATAATTATCTTATTATACAGCAAGAATGGGGGAAGCTGAAATTGTCATACACAGACAAACTTCACAAGTCTTATTTTTCTACCTTCACTGAGAAAACATTCTGTAACCGACATCTAGAGTCTAAATTGTGGCTCTAATAAAAATAGTTCCTTGTCATCCTTATAAATTCAAGTCCCTATTGAAAGCGAGTTCTAGAAACCCCTATTAGAATTCTAGAGCATTTGTGGATATCATCGAGGTCAAAATTATTTTAAAGTCTCTGCAAATAAATGTATTTTGGTTTATTACCAAATTCTAGAAAATCAAACAAGAATTTCTTTCAATATAAAGAATTCATAATATTCATAATATACAGAATATTGTTTCACCATCTAGAAATATATTGACTAGAAATTCTCGATCATTTCATCTATTCACCTTATTGGCGTGCCTTATACGCATAGCTCGGAAATCTATATTTCTAGTTTTGGGATTTAGAAAATGACTATATATTCGCTCTAGAAGAAGACGGTTTACTTTTTTTCTCAACGTTATAAAAAAAAAGAATAACTTTACAATATTTATAATAAACGCGTTCTCGTAGTCCTTAATTAAAATCACAGTGTTAAAATAAAATTTTACAATGCGATGTAAAAGGATTATATTAATTGCAATTCGAAAAGGCATACATTAGTAAATTAACTTCGAATATGTTTCCTTATGAATAAGTCATATTTCTCATAATCCTTGATTAACATTCTATATTTTAACAGATCTTCTATTTACAAAATTTGAAAGGATATTTAAATACATATCGCTGATATTTTACCAAATTTCCGATAAATGCGAATAATATGAAATATTCTAGATAAATACTAATCCGGTTGCATTTCCAATTACTCCATCATAAATTGAAAACTGGCAATATCTTAAAAAAGGTATTAGAACTGATCCAAATAAGATGTTAATTTAGCTTTATCAGTTGATAATATTTTATAAAAAGATAAATATATTTAAGGATAAAATGGTGATATGAATAAAACTTGAAAAATCGCCATAAACGAAAAAATGAAATTCATTAATTATTTTGCTATGAAACCAATAAGCTCGTCATGTTATCAGGCGTGAACAAGACACTTCAGAAGGCACTCATGCAGTATAAATGCAGCAACGTATTCCGTATGTTACTGTATTCTGAGCGAATTGTTTGGACTTATTATATTTATGAGAATTATGTTTTTCTTACATTTAAATACTGTATTGTATTTAAATCACCACCATTTTCTAGAGAAAAAAAAAACTTTACTAAAAAACGCGTTAAATTTTCGTGACTTTTTCGTTTCAATGAAAGTTTGATACTCTAATCATCCTATTTCAAATGAAACGTAAATTTCGAAAGGAACATAAAACATTTTTACATTATTTTTTAACCTTTTTCTACCAGCGGTACTTTAAAGTACCGCTGGTTTAAAAACCGTATAAAATCGAATTTAGAAGAAATGTTAAAGGTATTTATAAGAAAAGAACGTACATATCTCAGTTTAATCTCACCACAAGGTACCAAACGCTGCATGTAGCCGTTTTTGTTATAAAGAGGGTTTTATACAAACTGAGAAAAAAAAAAAAGTATACCGCCTTCATCTAGAACGAATAAGTGGTCAGTTTCTAAATCCTTAAACTAGAAACATAGATTTCCGAGCTATGCGTATACGGCGCACCAATAAGCTGAATAGACGAAATGATAAAGAATTTCTGGTGTATACATTACATACAAAAATAAATATATCATACTTTATCCGAAACATGTTTTTGTGTATATAAAGAATGTATGTCAATTTGTTTACGTTAAATGCCGTCTGTACAGTGCGTCCAAAATGTTGGAGGGATGCCAGCGTGACCGACAGTTTGAAATTTGGAAAACATCCAGTAATTCCGCGCTCTGTTATTGCTCATTTTCTCTGAGTCAGATGACTGTCACCCCTATTTTAGCATTGTACTCTTTGAGTTAGCACTTGCGCAGATGCTTCCATGGTTTAATGAAATGTGGTCGAAGAATAGTTGCTAAACTGTTCCTACTAAAAATGTCACCCATAGACGAATTTCAATATTTGCATATGTCGTGTATGCGAACAATTTATAATAAATAGTTTCAAGTAACTAACTTATATGATACAGATTAGGGTACCATGTTTTACTTCTTGCTTATATTTCTTCTTGAATTTTGTTGTAAAGAATTTAATAGAATAACATGCTGGCACATAGAGAGACTAACCGCTAAAAGCCTGAATGTTGGATTCAGGGAACCTAAGTATGTGTAAGTATAACAAAATCTTAATTTCGAAATTTGACTAAACAATAATACATTCTATATTATATGTAGGTTATAAAAAATAAAAATGCATATATTTTCCAGTAAATAATTGCTGTAATTATAAAAAAAAAAAAAAGTTTTTCAAAAACATATTCATAAATTTATAACTTTTAAAATTATATATTTTTATTTTTCATAATTGTATTATATACATTGCGTTATATACATTTAAATAACTAAATGCAAAATGAAATTAAAAAATAAATAAATAAATAAATAAATAAATAAATACGTGGAATAATTCTCGTAGTATTTGCTTTTTTTTTTATGTAAGGGAATATCATCACTATTAAACTATACTTTTAAAAATTATATAAATTTAATGAAATATTTAATCAGAGTATGTAAATTTAAAATAATTCTTTATTAAAAATAAATAATCGAGTAATTCAATCTTTATTCTATATTTTTATCAATTTTTATTATTTAATTTCTGAATAAAAATTAAAATTGAAAAAAATATATACATAAATTATAAATGTATTCTAGTCAATTATCAATTAAATTAATATTATTGAAATTTTATTTTACTGACTGACTGAAAATAATGCCTTGACCGGGAGTCGAACCCCGGATCTTTGACTTACAAGGTCAAGGCTCTACTAATTGAGCAATCCAGGCCGACAGTCGGTCGGCATTACTCACTCAGACAACCTTTAGGCAGAAACATCTGGTCTATCATATAGATAGCTCAACAGAAATAAGCCGCAGGTAATGGAAAACACCATTAAACAATGGGAGAAAGAAATACAACTTTTATTAAAATCACACAATCAACTGATTGGAAGAAAATCATATTTATTGAAATTTTATTTTTCCGATTGAGTGAAAATAATGCCTGGACCGGGAGTCGAACTCCGGATCTTTGACTTACAAGGTCAAGGCTCTACCAATTATAGCTTGATAGCTCAATTGGTAGAGCCTTGACCTTGTAAGTCAAAGATCCGGGGTTCGACTCCCGGTCCAGGCATTATTTTCACTCAGTCAGAAAAATAAAATTTCAATAAATATGATTTTCTTCCAATCAGTTGATTGTGTGATTTTAATAAAAATTGTAAATTAATATTAGTCATTAAAATGCATATATAAAATAGATTTTTTAACATTTCCGTTAATTTTTCTGTGTAACTTCATATAAGAATTAAGATGTATGGTTTGCAGTAATTTTCTGGTAAATTTTTTTAACAGTGTATTGGGATTTTTTAAATATATAGTGTATTCTTAAAAATACTAAACTCGCTGACATTTTCATTATTCCAGTACACCTTAATAACAGGAATATTAACAGATATTTGCTGTTTTCACTGATTTTTTTGCTTAATATTCATTACGTTAAATAACTAAGCAAGCTAAAATGTCAAATATTGTGATTCCTTTTCTTTTTTTTTTTTTAGAAAAAAATAATCATAAATTAATTTTGCATATACAAATCAGAAGGAGAAGAAAAAAAAATAATAATATGTTGTTACGTGAATACTCTGTATTTTGTGCTGAATTAACAGGATTATTTTAATATGGCTTTCTTAAAAAGTTAATTAAACTGTTAATGGAATAGATTACTTAATATATATAAATAAAATGCTTAATTCATATTGCCTTATGATGGTAAAATTAACTTTTTTTCCCTTGGCAAAATGAACACCCATAATGAAGAAAACCCACAGAAATGGACATTAGCATAAACATACATTAAGGTAGAAGAATAAATAAACTTAGTTAAATTATTCATTTCATGAAGATTATGAGATGACTTCGGAAGCAAACGAGAAAAAATATGTTATGAAGTGAGTTATCTTTCTAATAAAATATCATTATACTTTAATCTTACTTCATTATTTCTTTTCATATTCAAATACTGAGACATCCATATTTTAATAAGTAAGCCTTTTATTGTTCAATTTAATTAGAAATAAAGTTTTTTCTTAATCACGTAAGGTTAATTAACACATACAATATTAATATTTACTAAAAATATCCTTGAAATAAATTAGTGGGCATTTTTACTTTCCGAACACTATAGTGAGGAAAGTATTGTAATCATGTCAAAAATCCGAATTCGAGATTTTGATGTTTCTATACGTTTTGAGGTCCCCTGAGTCCGTTTTCACTATTTTTACGATGATGTATGTATGTGTGTATGTGTGTATGTGTGTATGTGTGTATGATTGTGAACACGCTAGCGTCTAAAGGCTTTGTTCGATTAACCTGAAAGTTGGTACGTATATTGTAAGTCACCATAGTACGAACCCTATAGATTTTGGTGAATCTAGCACTTATACTTTTTTTACAGGGACACAAAGAAAAATTCTTTATCATTATGGCCTATGGGACCAAAATCTTAAAAGTGCGATAGCATCTAAACGCCTTATTCAATTGAGCAAAAATTTTATACCCATATTATAGGTCACAAATACTCAATCTGTATAGATTTTGGAGAATCTAGCACTTATAGATTTTTTACAGGGACACAAAGAAAAATTCTTTATCATTAAGGCCAATGGGGCCAAATTTTTAAAAGTGTGATAGCGTCTAAACGCCTTATTAATCTGAGCAAAAAAATTGTACACATGTTATAGGTCGCATTTGCACCAACTGTATAGATTTTGGTGAATCTAGCACTACAGTTTTTTTACAGGGACACAAAGAAAAATTCTTTATCATTATGGCCTATGTGACCAAATTTTTAAAAGTGCGATAGCATCTAAATGCCTTATTCAATTGAGCTGAAAATTTGTATGAATATTATAAATCACTGTTGCACTAACTATAAGCATTTTGGTGAATCTAGCATCTATAGATTTTTACAGGGACAAAACGAAAAATTCTTTATCATTATGTTCTAAGGGCTCAAAGTTCAGTAGCGTTAAATAAAACCTCGTGTGATATATGGAGAAAAAAACACTCTATTATGGTTTTCTCTCTTTTGTTTGTTTAGCAATTCCTCTTTCTTTATTTTATCTACAAAACTGTTAGTTACTCAATGTTCGGAAAGTCGAGTGGAGTCACTCCAGATTTTTTTCTGTGCAAAGATGCGATTTAAACATTTATATCCGTTTAATGAATGTAAGAAAAAAGCTAGTATATTGTGGCAATCACAAAACTTTCTTCTATGTCATTTCTATATGACAGCTCCACTTGTCGGTTAACATGAAAAAAAAAAATGCTTCTCACAATAAAATATTTACTCATACATTTTTTGTGTTTTAATCAAAATTAATTCATGTTAAGGAAATCGTAAATTTAGAATAACGAAATATTTAAATTGTTGCAAATGAATAGTGTTCTTGCAATGGTCTTAGGTGATATTTTAAAACTGCGATATTATTATACAACTGTGTGATATTATTAAACATAGGCGATATTATTAAGGAACTTTAAGACAATTTGGTCTTAAGATATCCTGTACACAACAAATTAACACGCTAACAGACAAACAGATACCATACAGAAGGTAACCATGCAATTTTTGTTATTTTCAGAGTCCTCACACTTCAAAACGTGTAAAAAAGTAAAAAAAAAAAAAAATTGAGGTCGGAAGTTTCCACGAATGCTTAAGTTCCCGATTTATATAGTATGATGAAGAACTAAAAAAAAAAAAAGCAACGTAAACATCATGAAAAAAAAAAAATGGTGCATTAAAAGTACTGTTTTTGGCAATTCATGGTCTGATGTCATAAAAATGCACACTTGTAAATACAGTAATAATATGAAATCTGCTGCTTTATTATCAGCAGTTCTAAATAAGTGCAAAGCTATTTTTATTAAAACCTCCGATATTGAATTTAATTAAATACTATTTTTTATAAAATCTGTTAGGAAAATACCAGATTGTAATTTATAAAAGTCAACGCACAACTGTTCATTAAAAATTATTTTTCTATAAAATCTCAAAATTTAAACTCAATTTAGAGATATTTAGACCGCGAAATCTTAATTACTATTTTTTGCTAGATTTTAGTTTTGTTTAATACTTACGAATTTTTGAAAAATCTTTTTACATGCCTATCAAAAATTCGCGTGACTTATTATCAAATTTGAATAGGAAGTGTAAAGAATAACAACTCGCATTTTTAAATGCTATGCAAAAGGGCCTAAAAATAAATAAATAAATAAAATAAAATTTAAATGAATTTATAAAAATGTATCAAATAGCTATTTTTTATTTTTTGCAAAGAAGTAACCATATTAAATTAACTTTCTTAAAAAAAAAAAAAAGCATTGAATCATTCAGTACATTTGTTTGGAAGCTACAATGTTACAGGTTCACACGCACAGATTAATGAAGAATCCTTCATCTATCTGTGCCATCTATCTCAAACTTGAAACACCCTCACCCCTTTTCAGTTTTTGATTAATAAAAAAAAAAATAAATAAATAAATAAATTAAAAATTGCTGAACTCGCTTCACTCACCGCCGCCGGAAGCCGAAGCTAATGTTATTCTATGGGAAAATTTTCTTTACAAATAACTTATTAACTAATACATATTTTTAAATTCTGTTTTCACATTCTGAAAATTCCCAGATGTTAAATTGACGAAACTTTTTTAAAAAATTATTTTTTTATATTTTATTTTGAAGCTGAAAAATACGAATTTTCAATAGGTGAATTTTTTTCATTTTGCAATTGCAGAATAAAACATTAAAAATTAAAAAAATACATTTTTTAAAAAGGTCTGTCAATTTAACAGTTGGGAATTTTCTGAATGTGGAAACAGAATTTAAAAATATGTATTAGTTAATAAGTTATTTGTGAAGAAAAATTTTCCCATAGAATAACATTGGCACGTGCTTCCGGCGACAGATCTAACAATTTAATAGGATTGACAATAATACAATAGAAATATTAAGTTAGTACTAACAAAGATTAGATAGAAATTCAGCGATCATTACACTGCTAGGCAAGTTGTACAGCTTTAATTTAAATCCAAAACTATTATATTTAAATTATCGTATATTGAATAAGTTCTGTAATACTCTTCATATTTTCATTGACAATGCCACATCAATCTGCTTATTAGAGCTTTAAACTAGGAAGATATAAAGGCTCAAAAGTCAGTCTTTTCGTATTAATTATTACTCGAAAGGATGATGTGATTTGGAATTTCATTAAATTTAATTTAGGAGATTTAGAATTTCATTTAACTTTATTTAGGATACTTAATAGTTTAGTTAAGGCGACTTTTTTTTTTTAATTCAAAATTGCCTAATATTTTAATATTAATAATCTTTGGCTAAGCATCACAGATCTGTGATTAAAAAAGTTGTTTAGGATTGTTCGTTAACGTTTCTTGTACAATCTTTCTCAGTAAATGCGAAAATATAATAGTAAAAACGTTTCATAACTTTTAATTTTTTTCGTTTAAAAAATTATACGTTTAGTTCAATTTTGTGTGAAAATCTGAAATCTAGTATCCTATTTTAAAATATAAATGTATATATATATATATAAATAAATAAATAAATAAATATTCAATAATTATTTTATACAAGTGAATCTAGGATATAAACAGAAATAATACAAAACAGAAATCAGGATAGATGGGGGGGGGAGGGGTAGGGGGCAGTGAAAGGAGTGAAAGCGAAAAAGTGTTTGAAAGGACATTAAAAGGGGAAAAAAAGTTGGTTGGTTGCAGTGTTTAAGGTCGATTGAATACGCGAGGGTCATAAGCCTATGGGTAGAATGGCTTCCGCGGGGGTGTTTCTAAGGGAAAGTCTTTCTACCCCGTATTTAGGAGAATATCACGGAAAACTCCGAATGACTAGGTCAAAGAGCGCGATCTGGAATCCAACCCGGCACTTCCCATCTGCCAGCTTTGAGCGAGAACCGCTCGGTCGCTGGTGGGGAGGGGGGGGGGGGAGGGAGAAAAAAAAAAGAAAGAAAGAAAAAGAAAAAGGGCTTCACAGGCAAAAACAGTGGGTGTAGAATATTAAATATATCATGAATGTTTACATTTAAATTTTGAGAATGAATGCGTTTATTTCAATGTAATGAATGTGTTTATTTCTTAGTATTTTTTTTTTTATTGTAAAACCCAATTGTTTTTCAAAGAGTAAAAATTGTTAATTTGATATATTTTTTGAATAGTTAATTCCAATTCAAAATTTCTTTTTAAGATTTAATTAAAAAAAAAAAAAAAAGAAAGATTTGTTATGCGAAGAAGTTTTTTTGAAAATTCAGTATTCGTATTAATGTTGATCAGTAAACTCCCGATTATCCACAGACGCAAGAAAAGGGAGGAATCCAGAGAAAGTGTTTTCTCATCAAGAAATTAATAAAAAAAAATTATTATTATTATTATTTTTTTTTTTTTTAAGAAAAATGATGTAAATGTTATAAAGAGCTATAATTGCTTCTGTTTTATTTTTTGTACAATACAATACAGTACGGTACCAGGCATGTTAGGATTTTCATTTATTTCATTGTTAGTAACCGTTTTTTTTTTTTTTTTTTTACATCCCTTTTTTTAAGGATATTTTTCTTCTTGTTTATTCGTAATTACACATTGGAGAGAATTACTCTACAATTAGAGTGGTGTGAAAAAAAAAAAAAAAAAAAAAAAAAAAATGGCGCATATTCCTAAAGCTCTGGAATAAATAAAAACATTGGCATGACTGCGGAACTGTTTAATATACATAAATTGGTTTTCAGGTTGTTTCTTGGCTTGATTGTAAATATACCTTTTTCATTGCTTTTATGACTTTTGGAGGATATGAAATACAAATATTTTTTCTATATTGGGAATATTTTTATTGATTTATATGCAATACAACCCGCATTTTTGTGCTAGAATATTTCTTCTTTCATTTACCGATCATTCCCAGCCTTTTTGTGTTTATCCGCGGAACTCGCGACACTCAATTCGGAGAATAATTTTAAGTATACTGTATATTTATTAATTTAAAGAGTTAATATTTTTTGGGGAGACGAATATCATTATATATTCTCTTTGCAATAACAAAAGCCTTGTTTTGAAATTTTGATTTTATAACTAGTTTAATTTAAAAGATATCACATTGAAAAAGTTCTTCTTTTACGTTATGAAAATTATAACATAAAAGAGAATTATTTATCAAAAATTAAAGTAACTTTCCTTTAATTTAATTTTACACAAAGAAATTATTCATAAATATGCTAAGCTAATAACATGATACTTCGACAACGTGCAAATTTAAGAAAGATATAGATAATATATTAAAATATTCTGTTATTTTCTCTTATTTGTGTGTGTTAGAAAAAGAATTCTTAAGTGAATTTTTTGAAATAAAAGTTTTGCTATATTTTCACATCTTGATGTCCCATGAATCCGAAAATTTGCAATCGAACGGTTGGTCTGTGACTTGTGAGCGTGTGTGCGCGTATGTGTTATCAACATAACTAAAAAAATATATATCAGCAGAAATAATAAATTCGGTATTTTAAATCCATGTTAGATCTCTCTTGATATTTCTGTACTGATAAGTATAAAGGATTTAAGTCCATATTCTCGATTTTTCAGGAGACGAAAAATAAAGTTAAACTAACTAAAAACTAATGAGCAGAATCGATTAGGAAAAAGGGATTATGTTGGTTTATACGCTTTATACCATTCAGTTATTGTCAATCTTCATTTAATAACGGGAAAAATTGAATTAAATATTTTATACCTAAGATTAATGCTAAATTTCTAACTTGAATCTTTTTTTACCAATGAATTTTCTCAAATACTAAATGTCATGGATTTAAATCCTTTATATCAATAGATAGAGAATTTTTTTCTGAGTCTGACTATGTACTTAACTCAAAATCGACATTTTTGGACTTAAATCCTTTATACTTATCAGTACAGATTTTTTATTCAATTAGTTTTTATGCATGGACATATAAAATTATTCAAATACATGATACATATGGGCGAAATTTCTTGTAGGTAGAGTTTAAATATATTCAAACATAACGAAATTGACATATGCTTTTAATGAATATGTTTTACAAAGAATAATGTATGAAAAATATTTACCATTTCTTTACACGGTTACACAAAATAAATCCGATATATTAGTGTTAATTTTGGAAATGGTTGGAAGTGCATATTATTTTTTTCTGTTTACACTGAAGCACGCTGTTTGGTGATGATATAATTTACAGATAATAGACAAGAATACTCAGAGCAAGTCGAATAAGTTTGAAAGAGTGGAGTGGAAAGCAATCCTCCAAATAGCTTAAAACATATTTTAAAATTTAATAAGAACATTTAATGTTTTATGAATCTAACAGCAATATTCACAAGATATGTTGAGAGGGCGACAGGCTTTTTTAACAGAAAAGTATGTTAAACGTAATTATTTCTAACGTAATTAGCCCACACTCTCAGAAATAATATACTCAATTCTGATGATCCAGACATCCCCTCGGGCTTAATTTCGTTGTTTTTGACAACCATTTCGTAAACCGATCACGTGAATTTTGAGTAAACGTGAACTCTCAAATATTTGACGAAACTGCTTACTCACAATAGCATGTGCTAGCTTTCATTACAGCCACAATGATTTTTTAACACGTTTTTATTAGCTTCACCTGTATGTTTGTATGTATGTTTGTAACCGCTCTGGGATCAAACAAAAATTCTATATTGTAAAAAAAGACTATCCCTACGTGAACGCTGTGGCTGTGAGGTAAAGCTCCGGGCTACGAACCGAAAGGTCTAACGTTCGAGCCCAGTCCGGGGAGATTTTTTAAAAATGGTTGTTGTTAAATTCTAAATTATTTTATTAATGATTTGAAAGTATGTAAATATTATGGTGTGTCAGTCACAGGATTTTCTCTTACTGTGGTGTATTTCGTCATTGTATTCCTGATTTAATCTATTGGACTGTTGGTAAGTGACGTCACGTCCAATCAATGATCTGTTCATTTCTTTTTACGTTTATCTCTGCTAGAACAGATCGCAGTCTTAAAAATGTAGTCGTTCATGTTACTTGTATTTTTCATCTGTAATTGTCATAGTCATCTATTAAATTTTATGTGTTTAAAATGAAACGCCTCGTCATATCCTAGTTATGGCTTATAAATCTTCTCCTGCCTACAAAATACTATACTTACCTTATATTTTAATACTATAGATATTTTGTGCTTTTTAGTTCACATTTCAGTAAAAGCGTGTTCTTTAATTTTTTAAACGTATAATTTTATTTCCTGTGTTGTTTCGACTTTATGTTACAATGACTTTTATTTGCCCGCCTGGTGGTTCGGTCAGTAGGGCGCTGCATTCTGGATTCCCAGAGACTGGACATTGAACAAAAATGGCGGACGTTCTTTCAGTGACCACTCGATCGCTATAAAACATAATATACTTTTTTTACTAGTGTCTGACACTTTTCTTATTATTAAAATCATAGAAAAATGGTTTTGTTTATCTTCTTACAACGATAGAGAAAGTGATTCACGACATTTTCATAGTGTAATGATACCATATGTAACAGCCTGAACAAACATGGCGGATCAAACGGCAGGTCAATGTCCAGTCTCTTATCATCTAGGGTATCTAGATTCCCACGTCCCGGGTTCGAATCGCGGTGCGGGCATGGATGTTTGTGATGTCCTATGTCTGCAAAATATTGTGTGCGCTTGTTTCTGTGAATTTCTGTAATAATTGAGACAAAAATTATTGTAACTATAGGTGTCAAATAAATGTCCAAATGATTTTTATTTGTTTGCTCTGTTTTATTTATATTTTCATTAAATATAATTAGGATTTAATGCCTAAAGCAACGAAATTGCAAGTAATTTTCTAATTTTCTAATTTTCTAATTCTATAATTTGTATTTTATTCTGTATCACGAAACTAGGATGAAAAAATGTTTCTTTACTTTTGACGAAATTCCTATGTTCAAACAAGTGACGAAAGTAATTTTCTCAATTTGATGAAATATTCACTTGGAGTATTTCTCTGGAAACGGTTTCGTCAAAATTAAAGAAAATTTTGTGAAATTTGAGCATCCATTTCTGAGAGTGCATTTTTAGCTGCTGTTTAGAGTACTGAAGAAAGTAGAGTTCTTTTATCTTACACCTTAAATTATAGTAATCTGTCCATAGTAATGTTAGAAAAGAGAAAGCTTTATGCGTAGCACACCATATTGTTTATTATAGGATTCATTATATTTATAATACTATTAAAATTCAAATGTATGTGTGTCCGGCTGTTTCCTCATGAAACGGTGAAAGCATAAAGACGTGGAAGGTACAAGAAGATGCAAAACAGCCCAAGAATTTCGACTTGAACATTTAAATTTTATTATATTTAGTTTAAAAGATATCAAATTAAAATCCAAAGCGAGTACAAGATAAGCAGCATAATGTTTGGCTTAAAAAGTCTGCCTACAACAGTGCTAAATAACTGAAGCGGTTGGGCGTTAAAATTCAGTCAGCATTAACTGGATAAATTAGAGGAAACTTAATGACCAAAATTATATGCAATATCCCAAAACGAGGTTCACTGAGAAAAAATTCTGTAACTAACATCTAGAATCTAAATTGTGGCTCTAGAAAAAATAATTCCATGTCATCCTTATAAATACTAACCCTCATTGGAAGCGATTTCTGGAAACCCCTATTAGAATTCTAGAGCGTTTGCCTATAATATCGCAAAGTTATTTAACAATCTTTGCAAATAAATGAGAAAACAAGAGGTGGGTTTCAGCATCTATAATCTTGGTTTATTACCCATTTCTAGAAAATCAAGCGAGAGTTTTTCGCAATACAAAATATTCAGAATATCGTTTCACCATCTAGAAATGTGTAGACTCGATCATTTCGTCTATTCAGTTTATTGGCGTGCCTCATGCGCATAGCTCGGAAATCTATATTTCTAGTTTAGGGATTTAGAAAATGACCACTTATTCATTCTAGATGAATGCGTTTTTTTTTCCTCAGTGTTTTGAGAGATTTAAATAACTAAATATATTTTCGTTTTGTTTTATAATCTTTTTACAAAATGATATAAAAAATGTTATACATTTATTTATTTATTTTTAATTTAAATATAGTGATCAGTAAAGCAAGAAAATCTGCTAGTCATTAAAATCCGATTGTATGTATGTCCGGCTAATGAATTGCTAATAAATAATGCACCAAGGAATGCAAAATAATCCTAGGATTCCGAGTTGACCATTTAAATTAAAGTATTTCAATTAGTTAAAAATATATGAAATTAAAACTCAAACGTTGAAGTAAAAATTATAGTCCCCTAAAGCGAGGTTTTAAGAGATTTCACTTTTTTTTTTTTTTTTTCAAATAACGCAATATAATAATTGTGATATATATATATATATATATATATATATATATATATATATATATATATGAGAATGCCCTTAAATGTAGTACACTGAAAAAATATAAGACAAAAATTATTCAAAAATGAGTAAAATTATGTTAAATTTGAGTATATCACATACTCAAAACAATTGCCTTCACACAAAGGCAGAGTCCAAGGAAATCTCTTAACGGCTCTCTTCACTTATCGTCGCCGGAAGCCCGAGCCAATGTTACTCTATGGGGAAATTTTCTTTACAAATAACTTATTAACTAATACGTATTTTTAAATTCTGTTTTTACATTGAGAATATTCCCAACTGTTAAATAGACGGACCTTTTTTAAAAATGTATTTTTTTATTTTTAATATTTTATTTTGAAATTGCAAAATGAAAAAAATTCACATATTGAAAATTCGTATTTTGCAGCCTCAAAATAAAATATAAAAATTTAAAAAATAATTGAATTAATTAAATAATAATTGAATAATAATTAAATAATATTATAATTAATTATTGAATAATAATTAAATAATTAATTAATAATTAAATATTAATAAAAAATAATTGAATAATTTAGCTGGAAATTTTCAGAATATCAAAACATAATTTAAAAATACGCATTAGTTAATAAGTTATTTGTAAAGAAATATTTCCCATAGAATAACATTAGCTTCGGCTTCCGGCGACGGTGAGTGAAGCGGGCCCTTAAGTCTACAGCGTAACATAGTCAGGCACTGATGAGCGTAACTATACATTTATGAAGTGAACAGATATTAATTTGAAAACATGCGATATTTCATAAAAGAGACAAGCATGTTTTTTCTTTTTGGAAATAAAATTACTCATTTGGAGATGAGTATGTCTATATACTCATTTTTTAGCATTTCATTTTTAACAGTGTAATCAGCGAAGCGAGCAAAACAGTGTAATCGGCGAAACAGTGTAATCAGCAACACAGTATAATCAGTGGAGCGAGCACATGGCCATTCTTCAAATGAATATCGAGAGTTAAAATTATAAATTGCTACTAGAATTTCAGCATTTCTTATTTATTTAAATTCCTTTATTTGCATTTTCAGTATTTCGTGATTCTTACCTGCAGTATGAAAATTCTGAGGTTCTCTTTCAATGCTTAAAAATAACTATGGTGTTTGCATTTATTATGAATTTCAAGAGGAAATTTTAGTATTAATGCATGTCTATAAAATATTTAAGTACATACAGGCAAATGTATAACTCTGTGTAATTTATCTTTAATGAAAATGCTCTGAAGTATCTTCAATTAATCGATATCTGTCGAGCTTTTATTTTACTTCAATTTAAGTTTTGGCATCGTCCTTTTCTCCAGTTAGTGTTAATTGTTATACATGTGGTTGCTTTGCTTCATTCATGTGTTCACTTTGGTTTCCATTAAGATTATATTTAATCTTTTTTTAATCTTTGTTTTAACTTAATATTTCAATTATTTCTAATTCTTTATGGTTTTTGCTGCATCGATCGGGGTGTGAAATGATATTAATTGCTATGATTAGCAATATCGTTTTACGAAATCGTTGCAGCGTTTAAAGCTTTATGAAGCATGCACCCCTTGATAAGTATGTTTCTATGTTTAAGCATTTACATCCAATTATTTCTGTGATTTATTATTTATTATTCGTTTTCACTCTCATAAGCTTAATGGTCATTTTTATTATCCTTCAGGTCGGCGTAAGTATTTTAAGTTAATATGGTAACTCATTGGTTCCTTATCTATATCGCAACTTTTTGTGTCATTCTTTCCTCTATGTTAAATTCAGTTCTATATTTTAGTGTGCTGTTATTGTCTTAGTTCTATTAATAGCTAAATTTTATGATTAAATCTTATTACGATATCTATTATATATATATATATATATATATATATATATATATGTATATATTAAGCAAACCTGAAACCCGATCCTTTATTTAAAGCTTGATTCGTTTATTCTTCTTAAAGTGTTAAACACAATCAAAACGTTATATATATAGTAGAAACAGTATTAACAATTTTTAATTATAAATTTCAACAACATTAAATATCAATTTTACTTAATATCATTTGCTTCATAAAAATATGAGAACATAATCCGGTGTAGCACTCACATTTCATTTTCTTATCGTATATTAAAGTAGGCATATTTTTATAGTGTAATCATTTAACAAAAATAAATTCAAAAAACTGGCGTACAGACAATAGCAAGAAATTAAAACTTCTTCACACACCATAAATTTTAAATCAGCACAACCGGTTTCGAAAGGACGTAGCCTTTCTTCATCAGGTGCAAACACGTGCAACTGCACGTGTTTGCACCTGATGAAGAAAGGCTACGTCCTTTCGAAACCGGTTGTGCTGATTTAAAATTTATGGTGTCTGAAGAAGTTTTAATTTCTTGCTAATCATTTAACGTTCATTACATACGTTCTTTTTAGCACACAACTTATCATAAATATGTAAAAGGGTAAAAAATAGCATATTTAGTTTCCTAGACATTTTTGAATTGAAACTTTTTTTTTTTTCGTCAACATTATTAAATTCAAATAATAACTAATTTGATATGTATATATAAATAACTTTTAAGTAAACACCATACCATAAATTGCGAAAATCTCGCAAGAAATGTTTCAGATCAAAATAATAGCATTACCCTTCATTAGATAAAAAAAAAAAAAAAAAAAAAATAGACATGAGTGTATCATAAAATCAGGAATTCCTCACTCGCACATACTAAGAAATTTAAAGTGGCTTCTGCATATGGATTCCTTTGAAAATTAATTTTCGGAGTAGTGCTGCTATCTATCGAACGAATAAAGAACAGAAGTTTAAAAATCGATTAAAACGTTGGAAAATGATGAAAAACTAATGCATTAAAAATGTTAAACATTTTATTTCAAAGTGAAACCAGTGAACGTTAAAGTGTTAAGTTAGGAAGATAAATAATATGCATTTGAACATTCAAAAACACTTTCATTAAAAGTATAAAATTGTTTAAAAAACATCTTTATTTGAAATAAATTTACACTTAAGTTATAGAAAAAATAAATATACTTTAATTAAAAAAAAAAAAAAAAAAAATGTGTAAGGTTGTTGTCGCCCTTCTAAACCCCTAGTTTAAATATTTTAACTACATTCATCAAGTATTTGAGACTTATAATATTCATCAGTGAGAAAATAATATACCGCCTTCATTTAGAAAAATATAAGTAGTCATTTTCTGAATTCCTAAATTAGAAATATATATTTACGAGTTATGCGTATAAGGTAAACAAATAGACTATACAAAAGGATAAACGAAATGATAGACTGTATAGACGAAATGCTCGAGAATTTCTAGTCGATACTTTTGTACATAGTAAAACAGTATTATGAATACTATAAATATTATGAATCTTTTATACTGCGAGAAATTTTCGCTTGATTTCCTTGAAAATGGTCTCTAAACCAAGATTATAGTTACTAAAACTAGCATCTCGTGTTCACGTTTATTTGCAGAGATTTTTAAATTAGAGATTGATCACGATAATATAGGAAACGCTCATCACGATAATATAGGAAACTCTCTAAAATTCAACAGGGTTTTTTAGAACACGATAGCAAAGGCAACTAGAATTTATAATGTTGACATGGTACTATTTTTACTAGAGCCACAATTAGGTTTCTAGGTGTCAGTTACAGAAATTTTTCTCACAAGGAAACATTCAAAAGGTGTCATCTTTAAAAAATACTGAAAAAAAAAATTGTAATTCTACTCTTTATAAAACACCAGAAAGTGAAAAAATTATCGGCTGGAATTAATTATAGCGACCGCAAAAAATTATCAAAATTAAGCATTTTTAACGATTTAGCGCTGTTAGGCGATAAATTCGCTGCCGTGTACGGACAGAACCGTCTTTTGCTTCTCCGCCAAGTACTCAAAATCAATCGCCTAACAATGTGAAATCGCCCAATATGCTTAATTTTGATAATTTTTTGTGGGCGCTGTAATTCATTTCAGCCGATAATTTTTTCACTTTCTGGTATTTTATGAAGAGTAGAATCACATTCTTTTTTCAATATTTTTTGAAGACGACACCTTTTGAATGTTTCCTTGTCAGTATGTATATGCGAAATGATCAAATACAATACCTCAAATCTTACCCCATAAACTGTTATAATGTATCAATAGCAATGTGGGATAAGAGGTATGAGTGAGTACCACACCAGATTGCTTTTCCATTTGTAGTACATTTGTATATTTTTCAAGATTTACCGTCTTATTTAGGCATAAAAATGAAAATTAAAAAAAGAAATTAGTTGTCATGGGTAGACTCGCACTAAGTTTTACATAAAAAGTTAAAAATTTAATCTCATAAATTTTTACTCTAGGCCACACTATAGTTATAATAAATGACATGAACATAGACGATCATTCAGCAGGATTCAGATTGAAATGTCTCACCCACTAAGCTACTTTACCTCCGGCATACACTTTTATCTCATACTAATCTTCAAGTTCAACAAATTCTTCAAAATATAGCTTCATTTTGTTTTTCGAGAAAAAAGTTACGCGGACTTTTAAGAAAAGCATAAATTTATCATTTAAAATTTATTTTGTGTTTGACGCATCCATATAATTTATCTTAAAAGTTTAAATTAAATTTGCTTACTAAGCATGCATTTTGAAATATTTCTTTTACTTTTAAAGGTTTATTAGAATGTTAATTGCTTTAAGGAAAAAAAAAATATATATATTTGTTTCTTTTACTATTATTGGTCATTATTTTTTAAAAATATAAGAAACGAACGAACACACATAACATATTAATAGTTTTTCTATTTAAAAATTTGTAAAACTAATTTAAAAGGACTATCTGTAAATATTTAACAGCAGTCGATTAATTTATTTTAACTCCCGCCAAACCTCGCTTTATTAAATCTCCTTTTTTTTTTTTTTTTTTTTTTTTTTTTTTAAACTTTATTTAAATTTTTCATGTTGTTTGCTAATCTTTTTTAAAACAAATTTAAAGGCTTTACATTAATTATGTCTAAACAACAAGTAATTAATTACAGCCGCAATATTATTAAAGTTCATTTGTTTATTTAAATTTTTCTTTTAACATGCTTTATTTTAACACAAATAAATTTAATAAAAAAATAATTTTTGTGTGAGTTTCTTAATTAAAAATTAATAATGAAAGCAGTGAAGTATGTGTAAAAAATTAATTTAGAAAAATAATATATAATGAAAGAACACGAAAAATAAATCCTGTACATTCATGGTGCAGGGTGCACTACATAGAAAATCATCCTGTATTATCAATATTTGTAAAATGTTGACAAATCAGGTATGGAAATAATGATTCAATAAAATTTATAAACAAATGGAAATTTTTCATAACGTGTTTACCACACTGATATTATAGATTAGGTGGCTCTTCCACTATAATTTATTTTATCTTCGGCAAAATTTAATAAAGTGCAAGTTTGAATATTGTATTCTGTTGATCTGAAAGCACGAAAATATGACAATAACCCAACTTCGAACACTGGACTCTAGAACATTTATCTACAATATAGATAAGAGGAAGTAATTATTTTCTGGACATGGTATAATTTAAAACGGACTTCCATCAATTTCATCTGGAATAAATTACTAGACCTGTATATTACTAGACCTGTATATTTATAAATTGTATACGCGCCACATAATGTAATTAAATTTCGCCTAATACGGTAACCGCATAACACATCTTTTAATGCATTTCGAACCAGTTCAAACTATAGTTCTTTATGTACTTAAATTAAATTCTTTGATGAGATCAGTGGTGGATCTACATTGAGGGCCAACCGGCACGGCCCCACCTAAATTTTTTCTCGATTAAAATAGCAATAATAATTTTGTTTTTTATAACTGTTCAAAAACATATATACGAAATAACTACGTCTATTTAACTTTATCTTAATCTTCTTTCATTATCATTTATTTGTCAATATATTTTTTCAGCTGTCACAAATCACTAATGACTGACCGACTTCTACTTTCCTTCCTTATCTAAGAGAATAGGGCCGTTTTCAGTCGGCCCGAAATTGGCGTGTTTATTTGTACAGTTTATTCTACTGGAAGATCGGGTTAACATATTTGGCGACGAACTGCTTTATCAGTGTAAGCACGCTGTAATTTTCTCGTCGATGGGCCAGCAAAGTCCTGGCCTTTGGAACAAAACTATAGGGGAAAAAACTGTCTGTTAACCATGCAATTCACGGATAATATTTGGCGACTTCTGCATTACTTTTTTTTTTTTTCCCTCATTGATTTTTCGGTGAATTTTTTAGAGTTATATATGTCAGTTTAAAATTTTAGTGTTTAAAAAAAGAAATCTGGTAATAATCAAAAATATTTTCTAGACTAGCCTTTGAGATAAAATCTTGTATAAGAATTTAAGACCTGTTTAACTAAAATGTTTTGAATTTAAATGAGGGGGGGAAAATAAAAATAAAAATAATATTCGATTTTTTCCCCTTCAGAATAGTGTATTAAAACTTTTATGTAAATAAATTGTAAAATTTTTAGATAAATATTTAATGGATTAAATAGCTGCATAAAATTGTGATTTATTATTATTATTAAAGGATTTTCCTTTTAAATGCGATTTAATAGAAACATCCGAAATGTTTCTTTCTTCTTTATTTTATTTTTTTTTCTTTCTTTTTTTTTAAATTTTTTTTAAGATGATAGCCCGTTTTATTTCTTTATTTATTGAAAGTTATTTTAAATTATCTAAAATTAAGCTCTTAAAGTGAGAAACATGTTTTTTATTTATTTATTTATTTTTTTTTTTATCCACATTACATTAATCATGACTTTCTAAATTTCAATATAAAATCTTACAGATTGGTTAAGGTTTATTTTATTTTATTTTTAAGATAAGAAACATGAATATAACACTTGAAATTCTATAATTAAAAGATTTAGGAATATAATTAGCGTAAGCTAAATAATATTACACTCTGAGACATTTGAATTTAAATTTTAATGGTATGTAGTGTTAGGGTTATAGCCAGTTGACTAAAAGAGAGTCCTAGACTTGAGTGGTGTACTCTCTGTAGAAAGTCTTTATAAGTGTTACATAGCCCTTTTTATTTGAGTTTTGGAGAAAACCACAGTAAACTCCAAATGCATATGTCGACGAAAGCGATCTGGTATCGAACTTGACAATTTCCGTCTTCTAGCTTCCAGATATTTAAGTTTTGATATTCCATTGATCAGAACATTGCAGAATTTTTCAATTGTATTTATAAAACTTTAATTTTTGAGATAATTTTATGCAATGTTTTCCATATTGTTCAATATAAGATTCGGCATCATAAAATAAATAAATAAATAAATAAATAAAAATAAATACCGAAATTTCGTTTTACAACCCATTTTATTAATGTTTGTTTTCATGTTTGAATACTGAACAGTATTAAAGTTAAATTACGCATCATACGATGGATCGCGCCCCACCTGTGAAAATTTGCACGAACCGCCACTGGATGAGATCCTGTAAAAGAATGGTGAATGCTTTTGATGTCATATTCTTATTCAAACATGCATTCAGTGTTTATAAAAAGTGCGTGTAAATTTTATTATGATTAGTGCTGTTTTTAGATCTTAAAATGTACCAACGAAACAATTCCACCCATAGACTTAATGTATTTGTATTCTTCTGCATTTCCCTGAACTCGGATAATTTGCTCTATGCTATTTCAACTGTATTATGAGACAACTAATTTTTTTAGGCTTATATATAATTTCCATATTAAATAGTTTATTTTGATTCATTTATTTAATAAATTATTTTGATTAATGAAATATTCATAGCAGTCAGCGTGAAAGTATACGGATATCTCAGAGTTAGAATCGCATTTATTTGAATGTTAAAGGAATGTTTTGGATAATATGTAGAAAAAAAAAAAATCTGTAAAACTGATTATAGTACAGCTTTATTATTATAGCTTCCTTTTGAGGACTTTTGAATTTTTGTCGTTATTCCGGCTATGGATTACTTTATGAAGGAAAAAAACGTTTAAAAAGCTGAAATTAGAGAAATTAAAGTATTAGCAAAAGGCCGTTTCGGAACTTCTATAAAGTTTCATCCTCAGTGCTTGTAAAAACATGTGTATTTAAAAATTTTTTCAAGTACTAAGGAAGGAACTTTTGGAATAGCCGTTTGCTAATAATTTAATTTCTGTAATTTTTGCTCTTTTGAGCATTGTTTTATATTACTAGTACAGAGTATCTCCTTTTATATTTAATTGATGAATTTTTTTGTGCAACATTCCGTATAAAAAAAGGGAAATTTTTGAGGTTACAGCTTTAGTATAGGACCTCCTTTGCGACTTTTAAATTTTTGTTGCTACTTTGGCGATGAATTAAAATGGCTATCGCATTTGCCTAAGAAAAGACCTTGGCGTGAAACATGCGAGGTTACTTGTGTGCCAAGTTTCAATTTTCGAGAAGGGGAAAATTCGTTCATTTTTCAGTATCTTTTAGCTAATACATACTTTTATCGATTGCAGCTTTTCTTTAATATATAAAAATGCTATTTTTAATGCACGGCTAAGTTTTAATTAGTGCTTGTGAAAATAAATTTTTCAGTTTTAAAAGTGCATTTCTTCTGTAAAATGGCCTAGTCAGAGAAAAATAGATAATTTATGACATTACTGTTTCTGTTTCATTATTTCTTTCCAATATTTTATAATTTCTTTACATTTTAATGCATTACTTTGCTTAGAATGGTCGCCACAAAAGTAAAGTTCTTGGCAAAAACTGTCCGTTTTACTTCATCCCCTAAATTTAAATAATTGCCCTGAAAGGATATATAAGTAAACCTGTTCCTAATACGATAATCCATTAGATTTCATGACAAGCATGCTATTCGTACCAAAAACAGACTGTTGAAAAAAAAATTAAAATTGACTTACGTTAAAAAACTTAAGAAACAAAATTCTGAAGAAACATACCAGGATTTTTTTAAATTAATTTTTTACTTTCCGAACACTATAGTGAGGAAAGTATTGTAATCATGTCAAAAATCCGAATTCGAGATTTTGATGTTTCTATAAGTTTCGAGGTCCAACGAGTCCGTTTTCACTATTTTTACGATGATATATGTATGTATGTGTGTGTGTATGTGTGTATGTCTGTGAGTGAACACGCTAGCGTCTAATTCTTTATCAGCGTCCTTTCTTTATCATTATGGCCAAGGGACCAAAATCTTAAAAGTGCGATAGCATCTAAACGCCTTATTCAATTGAGCAAAAACTTTATACACATATTATAGGTCACAGATACTCAATCTGTATAGAGTTTGGAGAATCTAGCACTTATAGTTTTTTTACAGGGACACAAAGAAAAATTCTTTGCCAAATTTTTAAAAGTGTGATAGCGTCGAAACGCCTTATTAATCTCAGCAAAGAATTTGTACACATGTTATAGGTCACATTTGAACCAACTGTATAGATTTTGGTGAATCTAGCACTTACAGTTTTTTTACAGGGACACAAAGAAAAATTCTTTATCTTTATGGCCTATGAGACCAGCGATAGCATCTAAACGCCTTATTCAATTGAGCTGAAAATTTGTATGAATATTATAAATCACTGTTGCACTAACTATAAGCATTTTGGTGAATCTAGCATTTATAGATTTTTACAGGGACACAACGAAAAATTCTTTATCGTTATGATCTAAGGGCTCAAAGTTAAGTAGCGTTAAATAAAACCTCGTGTGATATATATGGAGAAAAATACTCAAACACTCTGTTATGGTTTTCTCTTTTTTGTTTGTTTAGCAACTCCTCTTTCTTTATTTTATCTACAAAACTGTTAGTTACTCAATGTTCGGAAAGTCGAGTGGAGTCACTCCAGATTTTTTTTAAATTATTATTATTATTTTTTTTAGACGGGTTTCATTTATTTAAAATTTTCGTTTAAATTATCAGCATTTAGTAGCTTTCAATTACTCCACTATTTATTTGATGTTATTTGCAAAATTTTAACCGGCATGGCGCTCGCTTAAAAATTTCTGACAGATTTCACAATTATCCAATATCTGCGCCGCGGTCATCAGCGTAATATATGATTTACGCGTGAATGATAAATGAACATAAAACTTTATCAATATGTATATATTTTTTTAAATTTATGATGACGTCGATTTTGTCTGATGCTTCTCAAAATTGTTCCATTGGCAAAAGATTTAGTGACATTGCAGAGCATTATGGACATCTCGTAGACACTGTTGTAAGTACGGATGAGTATATGGCAGAATTTCGCTATAGCCAATTAAAAAAAATCGTCAAGTATGTATATTAGGTTGTCTCACCGGTTAAAAAAAATAGGTCGTTGCACTTGCGATTGGTTATAGTACTTCGTAGCACGAGTGAAGTGATCCAGTATCTCAGCAGATTGCTTTCCATACTGTGACACCAGGCTGCACATAATACTTTCCATTCTATAGCGAATGTTTTATTTGACCTCTCAGCCTTCTTTTGCCTGCATGTATGTAGTGGCCATACAAATCGAGCTAAAAGTAAAATTCGTCGATAACGTTTGAAACTACTTAATTGTTTCATCAGCGGCACCATTTCAAACGACATTGAGTAGGAAAAATGGGGCAGTGTTATCGTAACGATCGGCGATCTTTCAACCCAGTCTTTGCTAATGGTTCCGTATAGTGTATTTTAAAATTTCTATATTACTACGAATTGGCAATTGGCTTCGAATTGTTGAGTAAACGTAACTACTTTCCCGATTGCGTGATATTCTAGCACATTAAGATCCCGGAGATTTTCAGGACCTTGCGACAACTTTTGCATTGGCTTCAATACCGGTTGGCTCTAGTTTCAATACTGGTCAACTAGCATATATCTGAGATCAATATGCTGGCCGATCTGTCTGTTCGACCCATGCTGCTATCTAAGGATTATGATGAGACTCTATTTAATATCATACAATAACTTTTAATGACTTCTGATTTTCTTGTAAATTATTTTTCACACTTATGCCATCTATCTGACAGGTCAATATGTCTGCGCTGCTAAAAATTAAACGGCATATTTCATCATAAAAAGTGTTTCAATTTAGCTGCAACCTTACCATTTTAATAGTGTCATTTTAGTAGTATGCACTATTTAAATGGTCAAAATTAACATGGAAAAACTGATTGCAGCTGAACTGGAACCATTTTTATGGTGAAACATACCATTTTATTTTTAACAGTGCGTAAATGTCCAGGCTTTTTAAATTCTAGTCACGTGGCATTTCATACTTGCGTTATATGCCTCACAATTCTCAATAAAACTGAATATTTTATTATTTCTACAATTCTTCAAACCACATTTTGTTTACCAAGTTTTATGGTTGTTCCTCTTTTCTTCAATAATGCATATATATATATATATATATATATATATATATACATATTTTCAATATAAACTATATTATAACACATATTTTATACTATAAAATGTTATGTATATACATCATTGATTTATTATATCTGTACTCCGGTGGTAAAGGGCACCATGACTATTTTGTGAAAAAAATTAGCATCATGTCTTTTATACGCATTTTTTGCTTTATATAGAAGCATAAAGCACTAATGTCCATTTAATATAAAGGACATAAGACATTGGAAAATAAAACAATGTATATCTTCTTTATTCATGATAAATGTATTTCATTGTAGCACATCAAATACACGGTGCTAATGCTTTCACAAATGGACATAGTGTCTTTTACCTCCGGAGTGCACATATAGTAAAAGTTTAAATTAAAATTAACTGTATATTTCAGTTATATTTAATGATAGCAAAATCACCAACCCTCTAAAAAGAAAAAAAAAAAAAAAGAAGAAGAAGAAAACTTTTGCATGGAAACACTAAGCTACATTCAATTCCTACATGCAATGTGCTACATGCAATTTCCAGCTAGATTCTTACATGTTTCGCCCTTTGAAATGTCGCGTCTAATTTTTTCAATTAAATAACTTGTTCTAGTTTCCCATCCAGTGGACTTACTTGCATATACACAGATACATAATTAATAAATACAGAGTTTTCTTCTCTTCGTTAAAATAAATATTTTAACTATATTCATATTTTTTTTTTTCTAAAATAATTGATTTATTTAGAAATAAAATTTACTCTTAGAAGCTTACATGATAAATAATAAACACAATAAACATATACCGTTATATTAGTCATATGGTGAAGTAAAATACGTAAAAGATTTTGACAAGATGAAGTAATTAAATTTTCTTCTCAAAGAAATGGAACAGATTGAAAATGAAAGAAGCACTTTGCAACTTCTTATATATTTGTTAATGAAATATATTTTGAATAAATATATTATAGAAAAAGAAAGAAGTGTATAATTTATTTGATACTTCAAAGGATATTAACTTTTACATTTTTAATTGTTAATATATATTTTCGTACACAAAAACGAAAAAACAGATAGCTCGAAAATACTTAGTTGAGATGTAAACACGTAAGTATTCGTTATCATGAAAAGTAGTTTATTAAATTATTTTTAAAAAGCGAAAAACAAATTCATTTTCTTTTTCGGATAAATTAATACATACTACAAAAAATAAATAATAAAAAAAATAAATAAAAAAATAAATAAATAAATGAATAAAAAACGATATATATATATATATATATATATATATATATATATATATATATATATATGTATGTATGTATCTATAAATATATATATAAGAAAATTATTTTTTAACTGTAACATAAAATAATATTTAAAAAGATAAAAAAATAAAAAAAATAGTTATATGGAAAGGTTTGTTACCGTTAAGATGATAAAATAAAATTAATTTCGATTAATGTATAAAACAATGTAAAACGCTGTTTGTTTTCCAAATAGAGTCCTGGACCCATCAGTGTCCGAGCGGTTCTGCACTCAAAGGTGGTAGATAGGAGCTGAGGGGTTCGATCCAAGGTCGCACTCATCGACCTAGCAGTTCGGGGTTTTCCATGGTTTTCTCTGAAACTCACGTGAATACGGGATAGGATCCCTTAGAAAGACCTCCCATGTAGGGCATTCTCTCTATAGACTTAGGACCCTTGCGTAGTCAATCGGCCTTAAATCTTACAACCATCCAACCAATCAATTAGAGTCCAATAAGATGAGAGCCTTTACGAAAGGTTAAATTCTACTGTGATTTTATCAAAATAAGAGTAGAAGGAAACTGTCAGAGATAAAATTTCGGGAAATACTCATTTCAGTGATAGCGTTCGCCCCTTCTTTAGTAGAATCATCTTAGTTTGTTTTGGACTTAAATTGGAAAATGGACAGTATGTATAAATTTAAAGGAGGATTTAATGATTTTGGTGAAATTAATACATAGATAAATTTTTGGAAATTCAATGTTGAATACATTTATAATAAAGGAAAAGGTTTAAGCAGTAATTGAATCTAAGATATGTGGCTCATTATGCCAGAGTCACGTTATTCATTATTCTGTATTATCAAAGTAAGCTATTCCATTTTTTTTTATAGATCCGTCTCACAATATATATACACACTCCTTTTCATATTTATAAGGACACTTTGCGTTTTGAAATAACTAATGTAAAAATAATTGTGAACAAGATTATACTAAGTGCACTTAATATATCTAGTATTCTAAAAACCAAAACTGCTATAATTTTTTTTTTAATATGAAACAAAATTAATAAAAAATAATGCAAAATATTTTTTTTCTCTACGTTTTAAGATGTTCATAATTATAGGGACAATCGAGATTTTTTTCATTTGATTTAACTTACTAGCGGATAAATTACTGTTGACATGCGAATTTGTTAACTGCTGGACTAGATTAATTCATATGTAAGCCTTCAATTTTTCTTGGACGGACATTACTGATAATTCCTCGAAAAAAAGAATGTTCATGTAGTGAAGTATGATAAATGTGCTTTTTAAATGGAAGGATAATTTTAATTCGCCGAATTTCTGGTGAAATTCGAAAATCTAAAATTGCTGATGGAAATGAGATCAAACGTTGAACTGCTGGTTCGATAGGAGAGAGATCTAATGCAAAATCAGAGTTGTTTTACAGAGATCGAAAACTCATAATTCCTCTTACTGTTCTACTCATAATGACTGCTGCTGAATTTGCTCGTAATTTTTAACGAAAGGTTGGGGTCCACATTTATGCATGTCTAAAATAATTAATGATATGTTAAAATGAATAAAAATCCTGTAATAATCAATAAGCATTTAATGGGGGGGAAAGAACGCCTGTGTTAAAGTTGAATAAAGACAATATTAAATGGTAAAATGTTGCATTTTCGGATCAAAAACATTTTATTCTTGATTAACCAAATGGTTTTAACAGTTATTGGCACGATCTGAAGATAGCGAAAAACAGAGCAGATTTTTTAAAGGCGGGTATTTGAAAGGTGGATCTATGGTGCTCTGGGGAGCTGGTTCTACTGAAGGCAGAATGATTTAGTAATTTTTTCTGTTATTATGAACACCAAGAGAATATCCGTAAATTTTAAACGTGGAATTCTCAGATTTTTGTTAGATTTTGGGGGGTAATAATATTTTTTTTTCAACAAGACTTACATTTTTACTCTACTTCTGGAGCAATAAGAAATAGTTTGAAGAAAGAAACTTCTGTATTATTGCCTTTCCCGTGGCATAAAAGTTGAGAAAACCTTAACTTATCATACTAGAAAAGTACATGCAAGTGGAAAGCAATTTTAAATAGTTTAAATGTATTTAGAATATCATCTATGCTGTATGGAATGGTATTGAAACTGAATATATATATATAAAAAAATGTACATATATATATATATTTACCAGAGAGAATGTCTGACTGTTTCACCCTAAAAAGAGACCCCATAAAATATTAATTTAAAGAATAACTGAAAAAAAAAATGACTAAGATTCGAGCTGTCCTCATAATTGTGAACACATGAAAAATTATCTTTTTGTCCGTATTTAAAGTTTTTTAAGGTAGAAAAACGATAAAACTTTTTAAATATAGTCTATTAATGAAATTCAAATTAATAAAAAATATATTTGTTTAAATAGTAATAGTGTTCAGCGTTTAGTTAATATAGAAAAGCGGGTGTCCTTATAAGTATGAGAACCAGTATATATATGTATATATATATATTATTTCGATAAAATATAAAAGAAACATTTTATGTAAAGTGTCATTATTATTATTATTATTATTATCATTATTATTACTATTATTATTTGTCCAGTTTACGACATAAACATTTTAAGATTTTTTTTTATTCTGTAAAGACATTGGAATTCTTTAAAGCCATTGAAGTTTAACTTTCTAGTTTAAAATAGAAAACTCTCATTATATTTAAAACGAATACTTCTTACTTCGTGAGATTTAAAATTTCAAAATTATGAATTTAAAGGAATTTTAATTTAAAGAGATTTTAATATTTTAAAGACATTAAAGATTAACTTTCAAGTTTAAAATACAAAAAACTGCTTACATTTAAAAAACAAATGTTTCTTATTTCATGAGATTTAAAGTTAATTATCTTTCTCAGATATAACCAAATAATGTTATTTTATAACATTAAAACATCAACCTATTTTAGACGAAAGCAATTTATTTTATTTAAACAACACAAAACTCTTATTTGTTTAATAAAAAATTAAAATCTAAATATTTTAAGCAATTTGAGTGTCTTAATTACTAAAATTCTGGATAAGGTTAATGTGAACGTTTAATTTACGGAATACTACTAAATTATATCACAAAAAGAAACATAGTTTTAATAAGTGTGAAAAACTCTACTCAGTTTTTCCAGTTTTTCTTTTCAATGTCTTATGCTTATTTTCGCAGGACTTTAAGAGGCTCCATTCATTTTTACTTTCCGAACACTATAGTGAGGAAAGTATTGTAATCATGTCAAAAATACGAATTCGACATTTTGATGTTTCTATACGTTTCGAGGTCCGCTGAGTCCGTTTTCACTATTTTTACGATGATGTATGTATGTGTGTGTGTATGTGTGTATGTGTGTATGTGTGTGAACACGCTAGCGTCTAAAGGCTTTGTTCGATTAACCTGAAAGTTGGTACGTATATTGTAAGTCACCATAGTACGAACCCTATAGATTTTGGTGAATCTAGCACTTATAGTTTTTTTACAGGGACACAAAGAAAAATTCTTTATCATTATGGCCTATGGGAGCAAAATCTTAAAAGTGCGATAGCATCTAAACGCCTTATTCAATTGAGCAAAAATTTTATACCCATATTATAGGTCACAGATACTCAATCTGTATAGATTTTGGAGAATCTAGCACTTATAGTTTTTTTACAGGGACACAAAGAAAAATTCTTTATCATTAAGGCCAATGGGGCCAAATTTTTAAAAGTGTGATAACGTCTAAACGCCTTATTAATCTGAGCAAAAAAATTGTACACATGTTATAGGTCGCATTTTCACCAACTGTATAGATTTTGGTGAATCTAGCACCACAGTTTTTTTACAGGGACACAAAGAAAAATTCTTTATCATTATGGCCTATGAGACCAAATTTTTAAAAGTGCGATAGCATCTAAACGCCTTATTCAATTGAGCTGAAAATTTGTATGAATATTATAAATCACTGTTGCACTAACTATAAGCATTTTGGTGAATCTAGCATCTATAGATTTTTACAGGGACAAAACGAAAAATTCTTTATCATTATGATCTAAGGGCTCAAAGTTCAGTAGCGTTAAATAAAACCTCGTGTGATATATGGAGAAAAAAACACTCTATTATGGTTTTCTCTCTTTTGTTTGTTTAGCAATTCCTCTTTCTTTATTTTATCTACAAAACTGTTAGTTACTCAATGTTCGGAAAGTCGAGTGGAGTCACTCCAGATTTTTTAAGTATACCAAGAGTTTAAACAAATTCGAGTCAGTGAATAGTTCAGTAAATAAACGAAAGTGAATATTTACAGTAGAATGACTATCATTCTCCATTCCCTAAAAAGAAATTAATAAAACTTTAGAAAAAGTTATAACGTTTGATAATACATTTTTATTCCTAACGTTATAAAAATAAATTGCAAATAATGTGAGTCTATAAACAGTAAATGTATACTTGTTTTACTTTTTTTATATGTAAAAAAAAAAAAAAAAAAAAAAAAAAAAAAACTATTACTTCTATATTTATGTGTATATCTGTATAGTTTTTATGAAGATGACCTATAACATGTTTACCCAATGTGATCATAATCAGGGGTAGAGTTTAGACGCCAACGCGTTTCAAATAATTAGCGATGTGATAAATGAAATTTGTTTGTGTCATTGCAAAAATCTTCTTTCATAAAAATATACACAGTTTCAGTGACGGTAAATTACACTGTATATATATATATATATATAAAGCTACTTTAACTTTCCTACAGAAAATTTCTATTTTCTAAAACTACAGTAAAACTACAGTAACTTTCAATCCCTGCTTCTTAACAATTTACAATGTGAATCATTTAATCTCATATCCTTATTTTTAAAGAATGCTTCACATTCCTAGCAGTATAACGGAAACATATAAAGTTTTTGCTGTTATCATAAATTATATTCTAAAATCGCTCCGAACACTTTAATAAAATTAATTTCTGAGTGTTTGTCTACACATGTTAAAAAAATAACTAACGAATTAATAATACCAATCAACTAATGAATGGACAATATTACAAGTAACTACGTCGATATTGTGGTTTTTGAATTTCTTTAAACGTGTAAAAACGTCAAACATCCGAAGTGGAAAACTTCAACGGACATTTAAATTTGTTATACCTACATTATAATGGGGGACTACAAAAAATATCATATTGAAAAAAAAATGTATAATTCTAAGAATCAAAATTTATTTATCTATTTTTTCAGCATTCTATACTCTATTATTATTATATTAATTCTTTAAATTACTTTCATCTCTTACGAAATAGCATTTATTAAAAAGGTCGATTTAAATATATTTGTGTATTTTGCTACAATAATTTAAAACGCTTATTTTTAAAATTGCTAAATGATTATCAAAATTAAGTATGCTAAAATTTTATTACGTATAATAATACAAATTTTAATACATCATTCTGACAATTTGATACTTACATAGATGTCTTACAACGTTTCAATAACGTTGCATATTTTTTCTGATAGGTGCGCATTTCATATCTGTTTTGTATAGAGAAAAAATAGTAACACGCAGGATTCAGAAGTGCCAAGTAACAGTATAGAACGTGTATTAATGGCCCATGGAACGTGTATGAATGTATGGCCCATACATTCCTCTGCCCCGTGATCCCTCTCCTCAAGAATTAAATAAAATTAAATCTGCTATAAAATCTTACCCCTTGTTATTGAACTCGACTAAATCCCATTTTATCCCTTCTATTGCTAATTGTGCCAGATTTTATGCTTTACCAAAAGTTCACAAACCCAATATTCCTTTTCGTCCAATAGTCTCTAATATCGGTACTGCTTCCTATAATCTAGCTAAATTTCTCACCACAATTTTTGCTCCACTTCTTGCTGCTAATAGTTATACTGTTAAGAATTCCATAAATTTTGCAAAAAATATTCAAAACTGCCCTCACACTAATCTCACTATGGTTTCTTTTGATGTAAAATCTCTTTTCACTAATGTTCCAATAAGTGGCGCCCTCTGCTGTCTCGAAAATAGATTAAAAGAGTTTCATTTCACCTCTTTTGAAATACAAGAATTAATTTCTCTTACCCGCATTTGTTTATCACAAGCCACTTTTTCTTTCCAAAATAAATTCTATCGTCAGTCTGAAGGTTTAGCCATGGGTTCCCCTCTCCCCCCAATTCTCGCAGACATTTACATGCACTATTTCGAATGCAAGCTTTTTAAGAAAATATCCTTTCCTTTTTGGACCCGTTACGTTGACGACACCTTCACGCTTATCGACATATCTCATCACAATATTGACCATGTCTTAGAAACCTTAAATTCAATTGACAGTAATATCCAGTTTACATATGAAATAGAAAACAACGGCTCCCTTCCATTTCTTGATACCCTCGTCTCTGGCACTGTAAATGGATTTTCAACCACTGTCTATCGTAAAAATTTTGCAGTCTCCCTTCCTCCCCATGCCCGTTCATGTCACCCACCTAACCAAAAAATGGCTGCTTTCTATACTTTTGTAAACCGTGCCCTTAATATTTGTTCAAATCCTATTTTATTGAAATCTGAAATTAAATACCTGAAAGCCATCGCAATTGACAGAGGTTATGACCCTTCCATTATAGACGAAGCTATCCAAAAATTACAACTCCCTCGTATTTCGTCTACTAAATCAGTCACATCTAATATCAGTATTGTTTTACCCTATTTTTCTAAAACCAGTCAAACCATAGCTAAAATTCTCAAACAATATGATTTTAAAATAACATTTTCGCCTTCCAATAAACTCACCTTTTCTCAGTTAAAAGATCCTATTGATATGCATAATTCTTGGGGCATTTATAGTATTTCCTGTCAGTGTGGTTTATCATATATTGGCCAAACTAAACGCAGTCTTAAATTTCGTCTAAAAGAACATATGAATTACGTCCGCAAACAAGAAACCAATAAATCGGCTATTTCTAAACATTGCTGGGAGGAAAATCATAATTTTAAATTTAATTCAGCTAAAATAATTTGCAGACCTAAATCCATTCATGAACTCGATTTCTTTGAAGCTTTTCATATTTATAAAAATTTTAAAAACCTTGTAAATTGTGATTTCGCTGTTCCCTATTTGTCTGATTGTTGGAAATTTTACATTCAGTCCACATTTCCTTAATTTTTCTACTGTTTACACAGCTACACATTCCTTAATTCCTATTGGCCACACTCCCCACCTCTTCCGTAATCCTACTGGTTGAACTAAATCCGGTCCCTCTCCTATATATACGAGTACTTCTCCAGATTCAGATTTCTCTTTGCACTGAAGACGGTACGCTTTAGGCTACCGAAACAGCTGTATGCACCTCAATAATTTTTCTTTGGCGTTTCTGACGTAGTAGTTTATTCCTGTTTTAATATTCCTGTTTTAGTATAGAACGTGGTTCCGTGAGTGAGAGGTACACTGAGGGAAAATTCTGTGATCAACATCTAGAAACTAAATTGTGTCTAGTAAAAGTAGTTTCATACCGCCCTTATAAATTCTAGTCCACGAGTTTTAGAAACCCCTATTAGCTGGTCGTTGCACATTGCACTTAACTCGTTATACATTTTATCTGGTGGGTGCATATTTTTTAAGTTTTGTATAGAGAAAAATTATAAATTATCTCTAAAAAAAGAGTTAAATTGAACACGTGTCACGTGTCATTTGTTAATTATATTAAAAACACTTTAAACACACGTAAAATTAAATTTTATTTAAAAGATGTCAAAAAAATTTATCCGAAGCTTTTCGCTTTAATAGTAAAGCATCATCAGGGATTTTTATTATTCGTTTCCAATGAGTAGTTTTTAAATATTTTTTTCTTTTCACAGTCAACAGTTAAGTCTTTTAATAACGTGAATGTCAGCAAAGTCAATTAAAAGTCCGGTAAAGGTTGGATCAAGGGGCTAAGAAAAATAAGAGAAGCTGGAACTATTGAAATATCCCACGAGGCTATTGTAGGAGAAAAAACATCATCAATTAGCAGAAATGAACTATTAGCTATTTTATAATATTGTGCCAAATTATTGGAAAAATTGCAGCATCTTTGGAATTTATTCTATTTTTGCATTTATGTATATTAATAGCTTCGGAAATGTAAAGTTCTTGGATAGAAGATGGTGCTGTAATAATTTTGGCTTTATCCCATATAGGGTTAGCATTTGCGTTGGCATAAACGAAGTTGACTAGAGTAGAACTATTTCCTTCTTTGATATTTCGTATATGTTCTTGTATTCTTTTATTTAAAGTCCTCTTAGTCTGTCCGATATAATAGAAAAGTTCTTTATTGTTTTCAATTCCAGAAAAATTAGTAACAAAGCAGGCTTTGGAAGAGCCAAGTAACAGTATAGAATGTGGTTCCGTGACTGCGAGTTACACTAAGGAAAAATTCTGTGATTAACATCGAGAAACTAAATTGTGTCTCTAGTAAAAGTAGTTCCATGTCATCCTTATAAATTCTAGTCCCTATTGAAAGCGAGTTTTAGAAACCCCTATTCCAATTCAAGAACGTTTGCCTATAAAATTGAGGTCAGACATATATAAAAATATCTGTAAATGAATGCGAATACATGAGGCGAATTTTAGCAACTGTAATTTGAGTTTATGACCCAATTCTAGAAAATCAAGCGAGAATTTTTCGCAATACAGAAGCTTCATAATATTCATGATATTCATAATATTGTTTCACCATATAGAAATGTATAGACTAGAAATTCTTGACCATTTTATCTATTAAGTTCACTGGCTTACCTTATACGCATAGCTTGAAAATATATATTTCCATTTTAGGGATTTAGAAAATAACTACTTATTCGTTCTAGATGAACATGACATTTTTGTTTTCTCAATCTAACATTGTGGTTACTGTGCAATGGACACTATTACAATCCTGATCGGTCGTGCTGAAGACATTTATTTAATACGAGATTTTTACAGCGTGTCCCACCGAAAAATTCTCTTGTGTATGATTATTTTCTGTATTGTTCCGATACGAAAAATTTGTTCCATCGTACTTTTTCCATTTTTATACGGACATTTTCTGTAAAATTTGCAACCTTAAATCTTCTGTAATTTTTTTACAGTGTATAACATTCCTACCAAATTTAACCTGTGTCGAATGAAGCTATCATATTCGTTTACAGACATATATAACTACACATGTAAAAATTGGAAAAAATATTCAAGGTTCTTCAAAACCTACATACCAAAATCATACCAAAATCTCATTTTGATGTTTTCTCATAATTACAAATTCTTTAAGTGTTAATTATTCCGAAAAAAATAAGAGCGTTTTTATGTTACACATTGTTTTACTTTTTCACATTTTGTTTATATCCTGTAGTGATTTTAACATTTCTGCATAAAACTAAATTATAAATAAGCAATGGAATATCATGTGAGAGAAACTGTTTGTACTATATCGAAATTAAAATAAGGGATTTTTAAATAAACCAAAATCAATAAAAAATGCAAAGTTCATAATCTTTCTTTTTATCAATGTTTACATATTTTTTGGTGTTTATAACGTTTCTACATAAACATGAAATGAGGGAAAATGCTTATGCAACAGCTTTTATATATATATATATATATTTAATAAGGTCTAAGTACAAAATAACACTTCATATGCAGAATGTAGTGAAAGCAAAGAAAATTATCAAAGAAACGGCATCAAGATTAATTATCAGTTTTATGAAACCAATTAAGTATTATTGATAAAAATCTAAATACATTTACTACTTATTGCCTTTTTTTTTATATATATATAATCTTTCGGTTTTCAGCCAGATCCTTCAAATTTATCCTTTAGGAGTTTCTTTTAAGAAAATATTAAGATATTTTCTAAAATATTTTTTTTTTTATTTTTAAATGAAAAAAATTTGCAAAAATATTGCTGACATATTTTAAAGTAATCTCTGATGCATTTAGTCGTTTTTAATTTTAAAAAATGCAACCATTAACCAAACAAATTAGAAAAGTACCTTAAAAATATATAATAAGAAGTAAACATGAGAAAATAAAATATATAAGAATCTATACTGCTGTTTGTAAAAAATGCAACATCAAGAAGGAATGAGAATATAATAATGATATTTAATGGGCACATACATTATAGTAAGAAGAACAATTGATTAAAATTTCAGAAAATTTGGAGTAACATGTACTGAGAAAACAGTACATAAAGCAGGGACCTCTATGAGCAATAACAGCCCTTATCTGTCTAGGCATTGAATCAAACAGCGATTGGATGACATGTACGGGTAAAGCATTTCATGAAGCTTCAACACGATGCCACAATTCATCGATCGTAGATACTGGTGAGTGGTGTGGGGCCAGTCGCTTTTCAACGATTAAACAGTATTGGTGCGATATCAGGAGAATGCGCTGACCAGAGCAACGGTTGAACACATTATGTATTAAGGAAGGTCCGGACTATACTGACAACTTGCGGTTGTGCGTTATCCTGCTTAATTGTGGCGCTGCGGAGGCCTTGAATATAGAGAGGAGGTGCGGGCATTAACTCACCAGAAATTTAATGACCGCATTTCAGAGTTCCGGGAATGCGAAGAAGAAGTAACCGAGACGTGTATCCAATGGGACCCCATACTATCACTGCATGTGGTGGACAGTGTGACGATGTCGAATCCCAGCTGGCATTGTGCATTATTGACAATGCCGTTAAATACGGATAAGGCAATCTTGATGCTGTAAACAGGGTTGTGATTTGTCTGAAAGGCGACTTCATGCCATTCCTGCGTCCAGGTTCGTCATTAATCACGCATTAAAGGCGCCCGTATCAGTGATGCAGTTTTGAGGATAATCAAAATTTTGGTAGCCGCATACTGGGTCACCACCTGGAGTGATGGTATGTGGTACCATTCGATACACGTCTCGATCACCTCTTGTTTTGATTCCCGCCACTCTGAATACCAGCCATTACATTTCTGACGAGTTAAGGCCCTTCACTGTGCTCTAAATTCAAGGCCTATGAAACGCAATACTTAAGCAGGACAATGCACGACCGCAAGTTGTAAATATTGTCCGGATCATACTTGATGCAGGATATGTTCGGCTGTTGCTCTGGCCTGTGCGTTTTCCTGATCTTGCACCAATGAAAATGACTGTTTAATCGTTTAAAAGCGACTGGCCTCCACCATTCACCAGAAACTACGATCGATGAATTATGGCATCGCGTTGAAACTTCATGAAGTGCTTTCCCGTACATACCATCCAATCGCTGTTTGATTCAATGCCTAGGCAGATAAGTGGAATAAAATTTCCCAAAATTTTAATCAATTGTTCTTCTTACTATAATGTATGAGCCCAATAAATATCATTATGATATTCGCATTCCTTCATGGTGTTGCATTTTTTACAAACAGCAGTTTATCTTGGTATATTTAGGGACATAGTTTTGAATCAAATGGATTTTTAAAACCGTTTTTAAAATTTTTTATTTCATTCTTAGATGTTTTATGTTATTTAATAAAAATATTTGATTTCTGGTTAAAAAAAGAAAAAAATCTTTACGATAGGTTGTTTATTTAAGCGATGAATTAGAGTTCATTTGAAAATATTTTATTCTTTTTATATAAACACTAATGTCTATAAATACTGATAGGTATATCAGTATTGATGAGGTATCAGTTATACCTGATTTATAGCAGGTATGTTTAGTTAAAAAAAAAAAAAAAACTAATCCAATATTTTCTTCTATTGAATATAGAAGAAAGAAAAAATGGGGTGGAGTGGGGGGGGGTCAAAAATCCATAGAAAATAGTATGGAAAGGCAAGAAACTAGTTGGCATAGGTGGACTCTGCTCAGTTCTCCATTATATTTATGTTTTCATAAATTTCTAGTGGGAGACATATTATAATCATGTTAAAAGAAATGAATTTGACCAAAGCTTGATACAGTGACAGAATGAAATCCCGCTTAATAGGCTATCCACCGTTGACTTCGATATATTTATCTTATTCTAATCTATTAATTTATTTTATCAGCGTCAATTCTGTTGTTTAGTTTTCATGCTACTACAGAGTGTCCTAAAAGTTCCAGTACTGACGCTGATGTATTTTTTATTTACAAAACAACAAACCTTAGAACGATTATTTTTATGCTAATGATGAAAGGCACATTAAAAGTAACGGAGGAAAAAATACAGAACTTACATTTATAATAAATGTTCAAAATGTCCACCCTTTTCTAGGAGGCAAAGCTGAACTCGTTTGCGCATGTGTTTATAAACGCGTTTTAAATTGCTGGGAGTGATTTCTTGTAGAGAAACCTGTACACACCTGCACAGAACATGTATTACGATATTGTCGAACGAGCTGATATAGCATATTTTTACTCGGTATTGCATCATCTGGATATTTATATCGCCAAACATCTTTGCATCTTTCATACGATTTAAATTCAAAATAAGCTTCAAACAGCGTAATTCTCTGAATGCGTGATAAACTTATTTCACTATATGAAGAACAAAGTAACACAAAACTTTATTCTCACACACCTTGAGCGAGAAAAGAAACAAACGATAAAAAAAAAAGAATAGATATAATAATAAGCAGACGATAAAATTTAATATTTAAAAAAAATCATGGACACAACGAGTTCTTTAAGTTGGAGTACTGGAACTTTTAGGACACACTGTATTTCCAATGCAATAATCCTCAAAATTCATATTTATATGAAAAATGTACAATTTCGCTATGTTGATAAAATCGTAAATTACGAATAATTTACGAAATTTTCCTATTAGAATATTTGTATTCAATAATGTTGAAACAAATATCATAAATGTAATTTTGAAGTTGTCTAATGTATTTATGATATTCAAAATGGAAGTTTATGCTCAATTTTGCCTTATTCTACCATTTTAAGTAAATCGTAAATTCCAAATAACTTACGAATTTTTTAAATTGGAAAAATCATAGTCTATGATATTCATGCCAGTATCCTATATAATATTTCGAAAGTGGTTTGACATCTTTACAGTGAAAATATCCCTCAAGATTGACGTTTATGTGAAATTTGGCTCTATGCTGCCATGTTAAGAAATTCGTAATTTTCCAATAACTTACGAAATTTTTATATTGGAAAATTCATAGTCATTAATATTCATGCCAGTGTTCTAAATAATATTTCAAAAGTAGTCTGACATCTTTACGATGAAAATATCTCTCAAAATTGACGTTTATATGAAATTTTGCCCTATACTGCCAATGTTAAGAAATTCGTAAATTTCCAATAACTTGCGAAATTTTCAAAGTAGCATATTTATAGTTATTGATGTTCATTCCGGCATCAAAACTGATATTTTAAAACTGGTCTGACATTTTTAATGTAAAAAGTTTCCATTTAATGCACGTTTAAGTGAAATTTTGTCCTATTCTCCCATGTTAAGAAAATCGTAAATTTCTCATAACTTACGAAGTTTTTTAATTCGAATGTTGCAAATGAATAGGGTTCTTGCCAGTATCGAAAGTAATATTTTAAAACTGATCTGACCTCTCTGCGATCATTTGTTCGTGAGATATCGTGTTAACAGACTAACAAACTAACGGACTAACACACTAACGGACTGACACACTAACAGACTGACACACTAACAGACCCCCTACAGACAGACACCATACAAATTTTGCCATTTTCGGATTCCTCACACCTGAAAACGTATAAAAAAGTCAAAAAACCGAGGTCAAAATTTTTCACGATTACCTAAGTTCCCCATACCTATACTATGATGGGGAACTAAAAATTCGCACACTCACAAGTGGGGGAAAAAAAATAAACAAACACCAGTAAGAAAATGGGGTAAAAATAGACATGAAAACGAAACAGAACACGGGAATAGTGAGCTCAAGGGCTGTGGAGCTATCATAAAGGCCTACATCTGGCTTAAATTGTGAACTTACAAAAAGTTACCAATTACAGAAGTAGAAAGAGAAATTGTTTCACCAAACAATTAAAATTAACTCATTTGATTGTTACAGTATTTAGTAGCCACCCTGTAAATTAATTCACAGTCATTCTTAAACGTTGGTAGAAAGTGTTAAAATACTTTACACAAACGGAAATGCAATAAGACTTTAATATAGCTGAATATTTTAGTGTAACTCTGTAAATATGAACACATAAGCGTATCATATTCTATATAAAACATTTTTTTTTAGCCTATTAACAATGAATGTCAATTTCATTAGGATTTTTACTGTAAAAAGTAATTTAAATGTGATTTATTAAAATGTGTCTCCAAAAACGCAATGCATTGGCATTTTTTGGGATGTACCGGTACACAAACAAGTTGCACAGGGCCTATTAATGCCATTTTAAATAGAAAAAATTCCATGGTGAACTTGAGCAATATATATTATTTTTAAGAAATTCTGAAAAACATTTCAGGACGCTGTAGGCGGGCAGATGGACAGTCAGAAAATGTTAAGTTAATCAAATCGTATTCACTCTTAAAAATTGTTAGAAAGTATTAAAAACGCTTTAAAAAAGTATTAAAGTAAAGGAAAATTCAGTTTAAGCAAATTTCTAACATAACCTTTAATGTAACTGAATATATTTGCTTGGTCCTGTAAATCTTAATCATAATCATACTACATTCCATGAAAGCATTCGTTTGTGAATATAAATAACAAATTCCAATTTCATTAAGGCTTGTACAAATTAATGTTATTAAAATACGGTTTATAGAAATAGCTCTCATAGAACGCAGTGCTTTGGAAGATTATCGGATGCCCCTGTACACAAACCAATAAATGGTATTTACCCTGTTTTCAATAAGGGACATCTGATGGTAAACAAGAAGAACATATACCAGTTTAAAGAAATTACTTTACCATGTTAGGGAGTTCGAGCGCAGACAGACAGGCAGACGGTAAGTCACACCGAAGTTATAAACACTTTTTTACTTTGTTGAAAAGTGTTATAAATATAATTTAATAAGATATATAAGATTACAGTGGTCATAAGGGAAAAACTTGTTATTTATATTGAAAAAAAAAAAAAAAAAAAAAGAAAGAAAACGAAATGGTGGATAAAGGAAGAAGATAACATTTTCTAAAAAAGGGTAATTCTCTTATGCTGAGAGTGAAAATATAAAATGTGAATTAAAACGAATTGGTTCTAAAGTTTAAAAAGAATTTCTACTATTAAATTGATTCTACAGAATTTAAAAACAAATCCAAGAATATTGTTCTTGGCTGTGATTAAATATGTGTACTAATAATTTAATCAGAGTTAAAATATAAATATACTAGCAGGCTTCGCCCGCTTCGCTGGTCCCTATTTTTAAATTAAGCACTATAATTACTGAAGCACCGGGTTCTCACTGCCTTCGGAAAAAAATCCCAAAATGCTCTAACTCTTATTTCTGTTATTTTCCCCCTTCGTCCCACCTCCCGTCTATCCTAATAATTTTACAAATTCGAAAATATCCGCAATCGATTTGTAAATATCAAAAACCTCTATGCACCAGTTTTGAACGATCTATTTTTATTTTTTTGCCCCACCACCCCCTCCCTTCCCAATAATTTTAAAAATTCGAAAATATCCGCAATGGATTTGTAAGTATCGAAAACATCTATGTACCAATTTTGAATGATCTAACTCTATTTTATTTTTTTGCCCCTCCGTCCCCCCCTCCTGTCCCTCCTAATAACGTTACACTTTCGAAAATATCTCCATTCGACTTGCAGGCCTCTAAAACCAATCTGTACCAATTTTGAACGGCTTAACTGCATTTCTATTTGTTTTTGCCCATAGACCCCCCTTACCGCCCCTCCTAATAATTTTACAAATTCAAAAATATCCGCATTCGATTTTAAGTATCGAAAACCATTTGTGTACCAATTTTAAACGATCTAACTCTATTTTAATTTTTTTGCCCCCCCCCCTTCCTTCCCTTCCCTTTTCTAGCCCCTCCTAATAACTTTACACTTTCGAAAATATCTCCATTCGACTTGCAGGCCTTTAAGACCTATCTGTACCAATTTTGAATGCTCTAACTGTATTTCTATTTGTTTTTGCCCATAGCCCCCCCCCTTACCGCTCCACCCCCTTTCCGCACCTCCTAATAATTTTACAAATTCGAAAATATCCGCAATCGATTTGTAAGTATCGAAAACCTCTATATACCAAATTTGAACGATCTAACTTTATTTTTATTTTTTTTGCCCCCCCCCCTCTCCCCTCCCCCTTCTCTCTCCTCCTAATATTTTTACACTTTCGAAAATATCCCCATTCGACTTGTAGGCTATTGAAACCTATCTGTACCAATTTTGAAAGGCCAAACTGTATTTCTAATTGTTTTTGCCCCTGCTGCCCCACCTGGGGGCTGAATTTTTAAAATTCCAGAAATTGGTTTTTAGATATTTGTATTAGCTATATTTTATAGCAAAAATTTCACGTATATCTGTTTTTTTTTTTTTTTTTTGTTTGAGATATATAGGATTATGCGAAATCGCGTTTTACGCATGTGAAATCCCTTTTTGCCCCCCCCCCCCTCCCGCCTCCCCTTGGGGACCGAATTTCGAAAATTCCAGAAATTGGTTTTTAGACATTTATATTAGCTATATTTTAAAGCAAAAATTTTACGGATATCTGTTTTTTTGTTTGAGATATGAAGGATTTTTTGAATTCACGTTTTGTCCCCCCCCCCCTTGGGGGGCGAATTTTTTCAATTTTTTTTTTACTAAACCATCCCTGACCTATAAGGAAAAAAACAAAAAAAGAATGATCGAAATCGGTCAAGCCGTTTACGATTTTATAAAGGACATACAGACAAACATTCATTTATATATATATAGATAAAGCAGCATTTTCAGAAACATCCAGTAAAAAAAAAAAAAAAAAATGTTCTCTTTTCCAAATATAACTTATGTTTAGGACAGAATTTTAATTTACGTGTTGCGCCAGAGATGGAAAAAATCAAGTATTTTCCTTCTCAAACAGCATTATTGCTGGTTTTCATCGTTTACATAAACCACCATGTCGAATAATGGTCCTTAAAAGGTAAACACACAAATACAAATATATAGTAATAGTATAAGTACTTTTATTATATTGTCTCCAATAAAAATCCCCACCAGTGGCCGAGAGGTTCTGCTCTGAAAACTGGTAGTAGGTTATTATTTTAATTGAGTCACCTAGAGAAATTTTGGTTAAATAGGGATTTTGGTTGAGTCACATAGGGAAATTTTAGTTAGGAGTTAAAGATTCGTATTCAGTGACCCCCAAAATTAAAAAGTAAATCAATGTTTAGAGCTACAATGATATTTTCCAGGTAAGGTGCCTATTTACGGCCTTTATTGGCTGGTCTAGAAATACAAACAAAGGTCTGAAAACAGTGATTGAGAACTAGTCATTATGCTTAGAAAATCGAATCCCCCCAAAAAGGATACATGCACATTCTTGTTTTTTTTTTTTTTTTTTTTTTTCCCTTTCATCTGGCAAAGAGTTGTGATTAATTATTTTGATGGAAATAACTCTTGCATGTTTTTGCAACTTAGAGCGTTTGATTACAGAATTCTTATTTATAATCAACAATGATAAATTTGTTAATATTAATCTGGGATGCTCGAGAAAAAAATTAAATTTAAGCGAATTTAAACGAATTAAAAATATTTCAAAAAAGTAATTCAGACCTATACATATACAATGCATAGTATTGTCAATTAAATGCACACACCAACACACATACATATCCTTTATTAAAGAAAATATATTATTTAATATGTATTTGTTTATATTACAATCTATGTCACTATAAATAAGGATAAGTTTTCTGGATAAACAATATTTAATTGCTCAATTAAATATAACACATCATACCAAAATTCAAGGATGTCATTTGAACATTATTAAAAATAAATTATTCATAAAACTTGAAGTATCATTACCGGTTTATGTTAAAAAGTCGCCTTTATTTTCACGTTACTATTTATTTAGATACTCTAATTATTTCTTTAGTTCTTAAATAATTAAAATCCATTATTCGTTCGCATCGTAAAACAAGATCGTTAATGTATTACTTAGAATAAGAATATTAATTAATTTCGGAAAAGATTTTAAGTGGTTTTCAATTAATAAGAATATTTACGCAAAATGAACATTGCGAAAACCATTTGAATTCGTTTAAAAGTACTTAATCGAAATAAAAGCCATAAATGTGAAATGAGGCTAAAAATGTTTAGATAGGTTTATTAATTTAAAGTGGTTGAGTTTCCTGACATATTCAAATCTTAATTATGGAAATAAATGCATGTGTAATATAAGTTGTAAGTAATTTTTAACAATAAAATATTGCATATGTGAATTGTCTGTAATATTTAATATTTCTGAATAAATATACAATTTAGAAAGTAAATTAATAATATTATAGTTTTAAAAAATTAAAGAACACGCTTTTATAGAAACTAGTATTGCCCAGTGGTCGAAACTCGACCATTTTTTTTTTTTGCAAAGCGAGACAAAGCAAAGTTATTGCCTTGTCCTAAACGGAATGCAATTGCAACACAGCTGCGGCAATTGTTTGCCGATATTCACTCTAACTGAATCAGCAGTTTTACTTAATATAACTATTTCTCTCTGTAGATGTTAGCCTTTCCTGAAATGAGAGAAAATCGCAACGTGAAAACGCCCCTTGTTGTGTGATACAGCCCAGAGGCTAATAGGTACCATGTCAAACCAAGGCCCAACCAAGCATCAAATTCTGTTAAATTAATTCGATTGGTTCATAAAGTACAGTGTTTGAACAAAAAAAAAAAAAAAAAAAGAGATATTTTTCAAAAATGGTCGAATTGAGTTCGGGAAATTACAAAACGTGTAACTTTATCGAAAACCAAAAATCTAAAACTTTTCTGAATCTTATATTTTCTACTTATATATGCAGAGGAAAGAATAATAAATCCACTATTTAAAAAATAAAAATAAGTAGTCAATTTCACTTAATTAAAATGCAAGGAAATCTCAAAACGTGTAAATTCATCGAAAACCGGAAATCAAAACTTTTTATGTATCTTCTACTTGCTTCTTCTACCCACAAAAGCTAGCAATAAAGACACTCTTTTAAAAAATAAGAAGCTAATTTCAGTTAATTGAAACGTAAAGAAAGCTCAAAACATGTAAATTCAGCAAAAAACGGAAATCGGAATTTTTTCCGTATCGTCTACTTATACATGCAGCAGTTAGTAACAAATCAATTTTCCTTTTATTTAGTATATTAGTTGAATATTTATTGTTTAAATATCATCCTTTGAAATGAAATGTTTATGTTTACATTCGAAACTGGAAGTTTGCCATTTTTTTCCCTGGAGTTTTGTGATTTTAAATTAAAATTTTATCAATTTTACAGAAAAAATAACTCAATCAAACACATGTAGGCAGTAACTTATATATAACTATACCCAAATATCGGAATTAAAATCGGCAGATAATTTCCGTTATTTTGTAATAATTTTTTACAAAAAATCCAATGGACGATTAACGAAAATCTTTTTCATGGCTCCATGGACAGACAGTGACGTCATCACTTCGCTTGCGTATAGTGATGCTACATTATACAAATTACTGTGTCTATGGCTTTATTTGAGCTTTATGAAATTGCCAGATTTAACAACTTTCTACTTTTAGGGTATTTTTTAATGTAAAGGAATACGTGTATAAAAGGGAAAAATGGGGGAAAATGCATAAAAAATAAATATATTTTTAAATATCTTCTTGACATCGTAAGAAAATAATATTTGTATTCGCACCTTCCGGATAACCATACCTTTCGAATGATACCATTTTCAACCCTCTACTCCCATAATTAATATGTTAAAAAGGGACTACAAATTTTATGCTTGCCTATTAATATACAGATGTGAACTAAAAAGCACAAAATATCTATCTTATTATTGAAATGCAGGGTAAGAGAAAATCGTATGAGTGACACACCATAATATTTACATACATTTAAATCTTTAATTAAAATAATTTAGAATTAAACAAAAACCATTTTTAAAAAATCTCCCCTGACTGGGCTCGAACGCTAGACCTAGATCGCTAGATCGTAGCGCGGAGCTTTACCTCACAGCCACAGCGTTCACGTAGGGAAAGTCTTTTTTTACAATATAGATTTTTTGTTTGCTCCTAGAGCGGTTACAAACATACATTATACATGCACACATTATACATACAAACATGCATACAGGTGAAGCTAATAAACGCGTGTTAAAAATGTCGTGTCTTATTATTATAATTAATTTTAGTTCCCAATCAAATAATGTGTTGGTAGACGCAGGCATTCGTAAAAAGTTTTGATGTTGGTGCTTTACATTTTGACACGTTTTGAGATGCCTAGAATTCGAAAGTCATCAAATCGATATAGTGTTAATCAGTTGGTTAATTCCTTAGTTAGTGTGCTGCTGTATTAACTAGTTAGTTTGTCAGCCTATGTTAGACAATATCTCAAGGACGAATTATCGTAAAGTAGCCATAGTAAATTTAAAATGTCACTTATGAAACTCCCTAAAATTCTTTTTCTGTTTAACACTCTAATATGAAAACTTCGTTATTAAATCTAAATTTATGATTTTCGTATTAGAAGTACAGTCGGTAACAAAAGTCTCCGAACACTAGCAAGAATTCCTATATAAAAAATGTACACTTAATACAGTTTTGTTAAATAAATCCTTGTCGAATCCTGTTCTTAGTCAGTCTAGAAACAGGATTCGACAAGGATTTATTTAACAAAACTGTATTAAGTAAACCTTTTTTATATAGGAATTTTTGCTAGTGTTCCGAGACTTTTGTTACCGACTGTAAATAGTGGAAATTTCGAATGAATTTGGTTGGTAGGTTGGATTTTACTTCGCATTAGTGCTGCGTTATGGGCAATTGGCAACCGTCTGAGACATATCCCGCTTCGGAATCCCAGATGCATAATTTCGATGGTAACATAGAGGTCATTGTGGCCACAATGGATTTTGTGTCCACTAGTCGGGGACCGTGGGATGCGCTACCCTCAGGTAGTGGTCCTACATGCGGAAGCCGCCTCACCTCCAAGATGGTTGCCCTTGGATAGCCGCTTAGACGGTGAACTAACGAGATGGCGTGGCCGAGAAGCTTAGCGGGTGGACAGGTAGTCCTCCGCGTCCACTGTGCTCTATGCCTTTGTGGCCTGGAGGCTAAAACCACTTGTCGCTCGTAAAGTAATAGGTGATAGGTTATGTTGCGGGCTGTATTGGTGGCACGAGGCGCCAGGGCAGTCCTACTTGTAATTGTCACCTAATCTTGACCGCTGACCTTGTTCCTCTAATAGACTCAAATGAGTTCAAGCACCCGACCTAGCACACCCGCCGGAGAGCAGCTAGTTTGCTCGCCGGCGTGTTTTGTGGGTCTTCCCTTCCCGCGGGCTCCTCTGGGCCCGTGCCCCTGTCCGCGGGGTCACTGGAGAGTTATGATATGTGTTACACTGGGCGACTACACTTTTAGTGTATTACTCCAAACCGGAAGGTGAGTTGCCCGTCTTGGCTGTGTCCTGTGTCCACTAGTCACCATTAGTGTAAATGGTGGTCTCTGGCCGGCTCGCATATATGGGCATTATGGGGATTAGTTTCAATGTAAATATTTATCAGATCATTTATGATGAACATTATTGGCATCATTTACCATGAACATCATTGAACATTCTATTTAGAGAACTTTGTAAGTTATTCGAAATTAAAGCTTTTCTTAACATGAAAAGATTGGGCAAATAGAGAATTATTCCATTGTACATAGTACAAAATTGCACTAAAATTAAATTACGAAACTAAGCCTTATAGAATTAGATGATTGGTATAGGGTAAAAGTATCGCATCAGAAATGGGGTAGCGTAGTGGGATGGATATATTAATCTAAACCATGCGGGCGTCAAGGTCATTGAAAATAATACCTGTTATTATTCAATAAATAATGAATATTTCAAAATTCCATTTTCACATTCAGAAAATTCATGGCTGTTTCAATTATGTCTCGTTTTCCAACATTTGACTTTTTAAATTTCAATATTTTATTTTAAAGCTGTAAAATGCAAAATTTTGCAAAGCAGAACTTTGAATTTTACAGCTGTAAAACAAGTTTGATAAACTAAAAACTAAAAACTGAATTTTATTAGTCAATATGTACCTTTTCCTCGCAGGGGAGATCGCAGCATAGAAACATCACCTGTTAGGCAATATATTTGAAAAATTAATCAGCACCAACTTAGGTCAAGCACTAAAAAATAATTTTGCGACTAACATCAAGAAAATAAATTATGGCTGTAATAAAAATAGTTCCATGCTATTCTTATAAATTCTTGTTACCTTCCCTAACGGGCTCTTAAATTTCTAACGGCATTATTCACCATTAACTTCAACTCCCGATTCAGCGCTAAAATTTGAAAAGCGTCTAAAGGCAGAGTGTTGCTTTCAAAGAAAATTTGGCACGCTTCTTCTGCCATCTAGTGTCAAAGTTTTCATATAATTTTTGATTGGCTATTTTCAGATTAAAAAATCTCAAAATAAAAATGCCGCTAGATGGCAGATGCAACGCCTCAAACTTTGCTAAAATGTTGAACCCTGACTTTATACGCTTTTCAAGTTTTTGTGTTCAACCGGGAGTTGAGGTTATTGGTCAATACCGCCGTTAGGTGTTTTGCTGGTCAAAGTTATCTTGGTCAAAGTTATTTAGAAATCTCTGCAAATAAATGCAAGCACAAGAGTCGAGTTTTAGTAACTATAATTCTAGTTTATAAATGAAGTCTAGAAATCAAAGTGAGAATTTCTCGCAATACAAAATATTCATATTATAGTTATCGTTTCACTATCTACAAAAATATAGTTTAGAAACTCTCAATCCGTTCAGCTACTCCGTTTATTTGTTTACTTTATACGCATAACTCAGAAATATCCATTTCTAGTTTACGTAATCAGAAAATGACTACTTATTCTTTCCAGATGCGAAGGTGGTATAATTTTTTTTCTCAGTGAAGACCAACTAAATACCATGCTTGGTTAAATTCCGTTTATTGGTTCAGTCGGTAACAAAAGTGTCCGAACACTAGCAAAAATTCCTATGTAAAAAAAGTACACTTCATACGGTTTTGCTAAATAAATCCTTGACGAATCCTGTTCTTAGTCAGTGTAAGAACATGATTCAATAAGGATTTATTTATAAAAACAGTATGAAGTTTACCTTTTTTACATAGGAATTTTTGCTAGTGTTTGGACACTTTTGTTACCGACTGTTCGTGAGATAAAGCTTTCATAAAATTTTCTCAACACACACAAACAGAAAACCAAAAATTTTCTAAAAACGTTCCAATTGTGTTCAAATCATATAATATTATATAAATTCATCGAAAACCAGAAATCGAAAAATTTCACGAATCTGAAAATTTTTTCGTTTGTACAGTCGGTAACAAAAGTCTCCGAACACTAGCAAAAATTCCTATGTAAAAAAAGTACACTTAATACAGTTTTGTTAAATAAATCCTTGTAGAACCTGTTTTTAAACTGACTAAGAACGGGATTCGGTAAGGATTTATTTAACAAAACTGTATTAAGTGTGCTTTTTTTATATAGGAATTTTTGCTAGTGTTCGGGGACTTTTGTTACCGACTGTACATAGAATAAAATAAAAAAATAGACAAATCAGAAACATGCATTTAAATTTTGATTTAAATAACAAATATATATAGAAAAATTTTGCTTAACATAAAACATAACTCCGGCACCAGTATTTAAGTATATTTTATAATTGCGTCACATGTTTAAAAATTTATTATTCACATTTATAAAGACAAATATAAAATGTTAAACTTCAAATCAGTCTACATGAATTTGATTTTGCCGAACATAATGGACACGTCCGAATATTTTAAAACCAAACAAAGCCTAAAATGCATACGGAATATAAAAATATTTATCTATGAAAATAAAGAATTTTCTCAAACCTCAATATTTTGTTACCATAAGTCATCATTTACATATTCTAAAGCAAAAAAACTAAGAAAAGAGTAAAGTAAAAAATATTTTCATTTTTATTATTATTTTTATATAAGAAGAAAAATATTGGATTCATAAAACTGTTCGACTTCGATTGCAAATGAATTTTTTATGTTTAAAGATTTTCTAAATACGATTTTACCATTTTTTAGAATATATCTCTGTGTGTATATCCCTGTGTTTGTTAGCAACATTTTGTAAACGAGATATCTCACGAACAAATAGATAAAAGTTAACTAAACTAGTACTAGAGTTAACCTAGACTTAAATTGGTGCTTATTATCTGATGCTGTAGTGCGATATCCTTCGTTCAAAAGATGGCTAGATCGCAACTTTCTGCATAAGTATATCAAACTTAGTATGCAAAATGGATAGTATATGAAATGCTGACCATGCTGATTCTTTTCGGGTACATATCGATCGACAGGTGGTGCTGATGCACTGCAATGGTTCTGTGTTTGTTAGCAAAATTTTGTAAACGAGGTATCTCACGAACCAATAAATAAAATTTAATTAAACTACAGAGTGTCCTAAAAGTTCCAGTACTGACGCTGATATATTTTTTATTTACAAAAGAACAAACCTTAAAACGATTATTTTTATGCTAATGATAAAAGGCACATTCAAAATAACGGAGGAAAAAATACAGAACTTACATTTATAATAAATGTTCAAAATGTCCACCCGTATCTAGGAGGCAAAGCTGAACTCGTTTGCGCATGTGTTTAGAAACGCGTTTTAACACGCTGAGAGTGACTTCTTGTAGAGAAACCTGTACATACCTGCATAGAACCTGTATTACAAAATTGTCGAACGAGCTGATATAGCATATTTTTACTCGGAATTGCATCATCTGTATATTTATATCGCCAAACATCTTTGCACCTTTCATACGATTTACATTCAAAATAAGCATCAAACAGCGCAATTCCATGAATGCGTGATAAACTCATTTCACTATGAAGAACAAAATAACATAAAACTTTATTCTCAAACAACTTGAGCGAGAAAAGAAACAAACGATAAAAATTAAAGAATTGATGAAATAATAAGCAGACGATAAAATTTAATATTTAAAAAAAAAATCATGGACACAATGAATTCTTTAAGTTGGAGTACTGGAACTTTTAGGACACACTGTAGTACTAGATTTAACCTAGACTTAAATTAGTGCTCATTATCTTTTGTGGTATATACCCTAACAAATAGTGCTGCTGTACTGCGATATCCTTCGTTCAAATGAAGGCTAGATCACAGCTTATGTATAAGTATACCAAACTTAGTATGCAAAATGGATAGTACGTGAAATGCTGATTATACCGATTCTTCTCGAGTTCATATCGATCGACATGTTGTGCTGATATACTGCAAATTATTTCCGTTTACGAGATAGCGAAATGAATAAATCCTCCAGTTAAGACTTGTTAAAATTAGAAACAGGAAAAAATTAAATCCATCCATCACAATTATTTTATGGACATAATCGGTTTTCATTTTTCAAAACTATCCTTAGATAGATGAAATTCAAAAACACTAAAAAAATTTAGAAAAAAAAAAAAAAGATTAATAGATGTTGGAGTGCTCGAAGCGACCGTGTTTGAAGCGACCCACTACAAAACGTGTTTGAAGCAACCGTACAGATCTCCGTATTCTGCGACCGTGTTCTAAAGAACCCTTCGAAAGAACATTTATTAAGTGAACGTCCTATACTTCGTAAATAAATAAAACTAGTGCTGAAAATTAAAAATTATTAATAAAAGACTTAGACTTTTAAGTTTGAAAGTGCTGCTGCACGGATTTATTGAATTTTTTTTTTCGTGCGTATTACTGATTGCTGCTATATGTAATTACATGCATTTTTGAGTTTCATGCATTTTGCGATAGGGGTTTTCTGTGATTTTTTTTTTTATTTAATTTTCTTATTCATGTACGCGAAGCATACAGACGTGCGTATTGATAATTACAGCAATATGTAATTTCATGCATTTTGAAATAGGGGTATTCTGTGATTTTTATTTATTTATTTTATTTTAATTATTTATTTATTTTATTTATTTATTCATTTTTTTTTTTTGGAGGGGGGGGGTCATGTAAACTAGTCTAACGTTTCGTCTGACTGGTGTCCTCATCAGATATGTAAAGGACCCTGGATGAGAGTTTAGAGGCTCGCCAGCGTCTAGTAAAAAGAGTGCATGTGATGTCAGTTTTCTGTTAGCAATCACTGCCCGAAGAAGAAATATTCTTTTTCTTTTTTTTTAATGCAAACGCTTAATTTTGTTACAGATTCTTGATATTAAATAAAATTTCTATTGCTTTCTAATCGAACGATTTATTTTTTAATGTGAACAGAATATTCGCATTTAATAAATAAAAACAAAGCTTTCGATTTCGCTGTTCGTATTAGTAGTCTGTGACTTCTCCTCAAACAGCCAAACAATAATAAACATCAACCCAACAAACCCAATTGGACAAACAAACAAAATTGGCAACAATTAAATTATAGCTAATACTTAAATGGCTAATTTTAATGCTACTAGGAGGTTATTTTCATATTATAATTAATTAAAAGAAAACTAATCAAAAATTCGAAAATCAGGCTTCGAGGTATTGCGTTGTCATCGTGTTTTGAGCTGTTCTAAAAGTTTCAAATATTTTGCTAGCCGGAAAGTTAGTTAAAAATCGATTGCAAGATTTGTACTGAACAAACAAACAAGAAAGCGAGTTAATAAAACCATGGTAAAAAGATTATACTGGGAATTTCCGGAATTCAATTCTTATGTGACAATCTAGTGTTCCCCACCCCACCCCACCCCCCACACACGACTTTCTATTATCCTGCATTTGAAAAATAAGAAGATAAAAGAGGGTCGCTTCAAACACTTTTACAGCGCGTCTCTTCTAACAGGGTCGCTTCAGAGACTTTTTGATAGGGTCGCTTCAAACACTGTCGCTTCAAACACGGCGCCTAATAGATTTGGGATAATATAAACACAAGAATGTTATGAAAGAAAAAAAAAATAATTTTGTGGAAAATTCGAGCTAAAAGATATAGATAAGAATTGAAATTTACGAACATAAGCAAATCATTGCAAGAAATATAACTTTCATATACAGACATTTATTTTCAAAATCGTTTCTATAAAATGTAAATGTGCTGTGTAATGGATAAATAATATGTTATATATTGACATTGTCAGTACGAAAGTGTCCTCTAATTTCATCATTTCACAAACTTAAGACTCAGTTTTGTTTTCTAAAGATGTAAAGTACATTTTTACTGTTTTAATAGCCAATATTTTCCTAATTCATATTTAATTGTGAAAAAGAGAATAAACATTCACTCTCTTATCACATGTACAAAATTTTTAATAAGAGCTGTTTAAAAATCACTTCATATTAAAAAATTAATCACTATAACATACGTCATTAACATACGTAAAAGTTTCACTTCAAACAATAAAGAACATTTTAATTACTTCCATTTTAAAGATATTTTTAATATCTAAAAACTATGGCATAAAACAATGGGAAAATATTACTTAGGAACTTTTATTAAAATGTTTTTAATTGCTATAGATTTTATGATGACATATAGTTATTTAATTAAATAGTCAAATTGGAAATTATGCAACTCTAATTTTGACAAAAATCAGTACTGAAGGGAAAAATACATCGAAGTAAATACCGATCGCTTTACATTTAAAATTAAATAGTAAGGTTTTCGTTAAATGAAAAACTGGAGCAAGAATAATATAAAGAAATGAAAAGGTTAATGTCTGAAATTTAATTTAATTTGATTTTATTATTATTTTTATTAACAATGACATTAAAATTAAAATTAATTACACAGAAAACTCACTATAATATTTTGTTTTAAATTTACTCCATTTTAATTTAAATGTATATCCTGTAACAAAGAAAATGTATAATTTGTTCTTCTTTTGTAAACATTTTACTGTAAAAATTAAGTTAACAATATTTTTAAATTAAATATAACAATTTTAAAAATGATTCTGTAAACTTATAAAATGTATTAGAACACAAAATTTGTACGCTTAAAATAAAAGTCTCTGCATGGGAAAATTATTTAAAAATGATAAAAATTACGTTAAAATAAAGATAAGTACAAAAGGCATAAGAAAAGGCACAAAAATGAATATAAATTACTACCGTAGTTATTTAAAATAATAATAATAATAATATATTTTTATCTATTAAGTCTGACTGTTATTTATATAAAGTAGTTATAATTAAGATATTAAGGTTCAGCTAAAAAATTTTAAAACAGAAAGAAATACCGACATTTTCTTTCGTAATGATATTCATTACCATTTTTTTTTCTTTAATTCAACTACATTTAATCAATAAATAAATAAATAAATATTTAATTTATAAATTTACAAAACAAATCGAATACATTTTACGTTAACTATGAAACACAAAATATGTTTATTTTAGATTGAGAGTAATATGATGTGGCACTCACAACACTTTTACTCATTCCACACTTATATCGACATCATTCAGTTTAAAGTGTAAGAAATGAAGAATATGCAAAGATTTCTTGCATGCTTTAAATAACAGTTCAAAGCAATTCTCGGAACAATTTTATATGACATAAATGTCTGTGTGAGGAGGAACTATCACCCTATTAATATTATTGAATAATGTAGTAATATTAATGACATATTTAAGATTGTTTTTAAAATGTAAAAATTATTATAATTATTCAGAGAAGCGTCAATCATATCACTTTCTGAAAGTTATTCCTCTAATTATGAATAACTGTTTTTAGCATCTTTAAAAGTATATTGGATATTGGTCCACATATTTAGCGTGATTTTTTGGTTCTTTTTCGGGCGGTAGCGATATTGTTCTGAATCCTTTGTCAACCTAGTATGACGACTCACGCCTCTTGTGTTTTCGAAACATGTATTCACCGTTTTGAATGAGTACGCTTAAGTGATATAAACAACCAGTCCTCCCCCCCCCCCCCCAAAAAAAAAAAAAAAAAAAAAAAAAAAGCGCACTTAAGATAATTTGTGTACATTATCTGCAAAGTAGTTTAATAAATTATTAAACTATTTTGCAGATAATTTATTAAACAAAGAGCTTAAATTTAATAAAAAAAATTATTCGCCGATAAGTTTTTAAACTGCTATCAAAAAAGTCTACGTACGAAAAGATTAATTATCGGAAAACTTTCCATTTTGTCAGTCATATTTCCGTGTGAATGAGATGCATGCAGCTGAGTTCAACAGTAATATAAATGCTTTCATTCGGTATTTTAGTAAAGGCTTACTGATTAAACGTTATTAACGTCATATTACACACACACACACACACAAAAAAAAAAAAAAAAAAAAAAAGAAAAAGAAAAGAAAAGAAAAGAAAAGAAAAGAAAAGACCCCTAGCTATAAGACATTTGATAATAAAGTTAAGAGATGAAGGAAAATCTCTTCGACAAATCGGTAAAATTGTAGGCAATTCTCATTCTAGTATTCAACGCATAATACAAAGCTTTTTGGATACAGGAAGTCTTAGTTTAAGACCGAGATATGGACGACCTAAGAAATTATCTATTAGGGAAAGAAAAAAAAATAATTCGAAAAATCAAAGTTAATCCTAAACATTCTGTTCGTAATATTGCAGCAGATCTGAATGCGACATGCAAGAAAAATGTTTGCCTAGAAACTGTGTAAAATGTGCTTGGAAATGCTAGTTAGTTATCATGGAAGAATAGCCAGAGCAAAACCATACATTTTGAAGATTAATCTCAATTAAGATAACTGAATTTACAAAAATGCCATTTAAATGAATCTCCTAAATTCTGGAACAAAATAATCAAGTCATATGAAAACAAATTCACCATTTTCAAGTTAGATGGTCGCTTTGTAATTTGGGGAAAGCCGAATACGAGATTAGATTTGAAAATTTTGCGTCCAACTTATAAGCATGAAGGAGGTCATGGTTTGAGGGTGAATGTCTTTTAATGGAATCGGAAAGTTTTATATAATCGACAGACTAATATATAGATTTGTTTTCTTGGACGTGTTAAAAATAAATAAATAAATAAATAAATAAATAAAATAAAAGGAAGTACCGAAAAACTTCACTCTAAAAAATTTCTGCTCAGTCGGAAAATTTTTTCAGAGACTGAATTCCAAATTAAAACCCTTTTGGCTTTTTGTTTCATTTTCTGAAAAATTATCTTTATGTTTTTTTATACTTTCGACGGAGGTAAACATTGGTTGCGACAATACACGGGTACTCCGAAGCAGTGCATTGACGTTGACGTCCAAAAAATGTTTCTGGACTACGACTTTATTTTCATAAATTGGACATGATGTTATATTTTAATTCCTTATACAAAGTACACCGTTCCATCGATTGCTACAAAAGATAGTACACTTATTAATCGAAAGAAAATTTTTCTAACGACATAATTTTTAATTTAATAGAATAATTAGTTCAAGATATTAAATAAAACCCCCATTTTAACTTTAAAAATTTTTAAAAATATAAAACAATATTGAGAAGGTTTTTTTTTTTCGACTTAAAAGGAAATAGGTTAATTTTTATGTAAACATGTATTATACAAAAATCTCTGATAAAACTAACGTCATATTAGCTTCATTTTTTATTTTTATTTATTTGTTTTTAAAACATTAATTTCAATTAATAAGACTATCCTTTTTATTAACACTTTCCAACAAGGTTGAAAAGTGTTTATGACTTCGTTTCGTCTGTCTGTCTGTCTGTCTGTCCGCGCTCTAACTCCCGTAAATATGTATGGAATTTCTTCAAACTGATATATGTTATTCAAGTTCACTATCGGACGTTCCCTATTGAAAATGGAGTTTATACCTCTACTACTTTTTGTACAGGGACACTCGAAAGTATTTCAAAGCATTGTGTTCTATGAGAGGTATTTCTATAAACCATATTTTCCTACCTTTACTGTAGACATAACTTAATGAAATTGAAATATGTTATTCAAGTTCACTATCGGACGTTCCCTATTGAAAATGGAGTTTATACCTCTACTGGGTGTGTACAGGGACACCCGAAAGTATTTCAAAGCATTGTGTTCTATGAGAAGTATTTCTATAAACCATATTTTCCTACCTTTACTGTAGACATAATTTAATGAAATTGAAATGTGTCATTCAAGTTCACTATCGGACAACCCCTATTGAAAATTGAGTTTATAACTCTACTGGTTTGTGTACAGGGTCACCCGAAAGTATTTCAAAGCATTGCGTTCAATGAGAAGTATTTCTATAAACCATATTTTCATACCTTTACTGTAGACATATATGAATGAAATTGAAATATGTTATTCAAGTTCACTATTGGATGTTTCCTGTGTAAAATGGAGGAAATACCACCATCGGTTTAACCCTTTATCTACTGACGGTACTTATAAGTACCACCCACTTCAAAATTACATAGAATAACCATTTTTACAAATATTCTAATGGTATTTAGCAAGGAACACTCTTTTAATTCCGTTCTTCCAGGATACATGGCAGCACGGGTTCTATGATGAGTATTTTAGCTGGGAAGGCGAATAGTTTTAAAACTGATGTTGCGTTTTCAGTTGTCATTCTGATCGGATTGCCAAGATTGTCATTTTTGTTCCACAAAAGTAGTTAAAGTCAAAAGTTAAGTTCCTTATTTTTTTTATATGTTAGTTAAGACCTTAGAAAACGATTTGACTATTTAATTTGAGTGAACAGTGTATATAATTGATTTTACAGTCGATTAACTTTGAGGTACTTATAAGTACCGTCAGTACACTGGATGTTAGAGAAAGCACAACTTCGTGTTTACGTCCATGTAGTTTGTTATTGTATTTCATTGCTTTGTAGGGTCATTACTAAACTATAATAGAGTTATGCTTTTTAGGAATTTCTTTCTAGTTTAACTTATTTATTTCGCTTATTAACTTTTTTATTAACTTTTCCGAAAAGTTTTGAAATTTGAATCTGAGCTTGCTTTTTTTTTCTTGCCACACAATTAAATGAAATATCTATTCTTTATTCAAAAAATAACAACATTTTAATTTCTTTGTGTGTAACTGAGATTTAACAGTAATAGATGGTTTTCAAGGTGCTATTAATTTTTTTTCCTCTTCTTATAATGTCTGGAAAAATGAAGCTCAGACTTCAAGAGGCTTTTTATTTATTTCAGAGCCTACCATCTGAAAGCAGTTGTGCACTAACAGATGATTCTTCAGATGAAGAAGTCCCAGCAAATAATGTGCTAGAATTTTCGTCGGATTCTGAAGAAGACGATCAAGAAACTGAACAAGACCCAGGGTGCAGTAGTTCATGTTCAGAAAATACAGCACTTCCTACCCCAGGATGCAGTAAATCGAGAGTGAATAGGCAATGGAAAAAAAAAGAGATGTCCAGACAGAAGTTCCCATTTTACCCATAAAAATTTGAGTTTGTGGATAACAACTTTTGAACATTTAGCTGCATATATAGCATATAAAGAGTAGCAAGAAAACATATCTTCTTTGGAATATAGGCGTTGCACAACCAAAGGACTGCTTACAAAATCAAAATCAGAACCTAAACGAAAAGGAAGACCGAAATCTAATGGCAATGAGCAAGTTTTCTGTGCATACAAGAGGAGGAAAGGGAACATGTCTGTTTGTAAAGATATCCGCTTTGAAAATCGTGGATGCCATTGGCCAACTTTTGTTTCGAATCGGGGTTGCTGTGAATTTTGTTCTTTAAAAAACATTCAATCCAAACCTCACTCAAAATGCGCAACGTGTAATGTATTTTTGCGTATTAATGAAAAGAGAAATTGTTTCTTTGAATAGCATCAAATTTAAGTTTGTGTAAAACCTGTTTTTATGTGTAAAAAAAGTAAGTAAATTAAAAATAATTTAAATATTTTTTTTTGTGTTGTAACATATTAGTGTTCGCTCGTTATTAACACTTTTAAGAGTTAAAACTGCGTTAAAAAAAAGTCATACGGTCTTTTTGTATTATGAGACTATTTTAGCCCTTCGTGTACTGACGGTACATTAAAGTACCAATTTAATTAATTAGCTCTAATGGATTAAATTTCCTAAAGATGAGTATTTTATTTATGTATATCCCTTAATTTTTGATGTAGTGACTTAAAAAAAAAATATTGTACGAAAAAAATTGCAGTACATCATAATGCAGTAGATAAAGGGTTAAGTACAGGGACACTCAAAAGTATTCCAAAGCATTGCGTTCTATGAGAGATATTTCTATAAATCAAATTTTAATAACTTTACTTTCCACGAAGTTTTTGGTAATTGGAATACATTATTTATATGCACAAATGAATGCTTTGCACAGAATATAGCATGATCAGCATTAGATTTACAGGGCGACACAAAAATATCCAGTTACATTAAGAGCCATTAATAAAAAATTGCTAGAATTATACTTTCGTTTACATTAAGCGTTTTTAACACTTTCTAACATTTTTTAAGTGTGAATATGATTTCAGTTTTGTGTATCTGCCTGTCCATCTGACTGTCCGCGCTCTAACTCCCGTAAATATTTATGGAATTTCTTGAAACTGATATATGTTAATCAATTTCACTACCGGATGTTTCCTATTGAAAATGGAGTTTATACCTCTACTGGTTTGTGTACAGGGACACCCGAAAGTATTTCAAAGCATTGTGTTCTATGAGAGGTATTTCTATAAACCTTTACTGTAGACATATCTGAATGAAATTGAAATATGTTATTCAAGTTCACTATTGGATGTTTCCTGTATAAAATGGAGGAAATACCGCCACGGATTCATGTACAGGGACACTTAAAACTATTCCAAAGCATTGCGTTCTATGAGAGATATTTCTATAAATAAAATTTTAATAACTTTATTTTCCACAAAGTTTTAGGAAATTGAATTATGTTATTTATATGCGCAAAAAAAAAAAAAAAAAAAAGCTTTGTATAGAATATAGCATGAATAGCATTAGATTTACAGGGTGACACAAAAATATCAATTTATATTAAGATCTATTAATAAAAAATTGCTATAACTGCACTTTCATTTACATTAAGCATTTTTAACACTTTCTAACATTTTTAAGTGTGAATATCATTTCAGTTTGTGTATCTGTCCATCTGTCTGTCTGTCTGTCTGCCCGCGCTCTAACTCCTGTAAATATTTGTGCAATTTCTCGAAACTGATATATTTTATTGAAGTTTACTATCGGATGTTCGATATTGAAAATGGAGTGAATATCTCTTCTGGTTTGAATACAGGGACATCCAAAAGCATTCGAAAGCATTGTGTTCTATGAGTGTTATTTTTATAAATATTTTCCCTATAGAATGTTCCCCATTTAAAATGGCATTAATTGGTCCTGTATTACTAGTTTGTTTACAGGGAGAACAACAACAACAACAAAAAATGCCAATGCATTTCGTTTTAGAACAGAAATTTTAGAAAGTTATATTTAAAAATCTTTCTGCTGTAAAAATCATAAAAATATTGAAATGTATTGTTAATATTCTAAAATAGTGTTTTGTATATAATATGATATGATTAACTTTCTGATTTACAGGGCTACACTAAAATATTCAGAGAGATCAAAAACTGTAATTATAATCTAATAGCTGAATGTTCTTTTTCATTAAGCCTTTTTAACACTTTCCAAAATGCCTAAGAGTAATATCAAAATCAATTAGTCTGTCTGTATATTTTTCAGTCCTTCTGTCTGTTGTGTGATAACGTAGGCAAAGAATATTAAAAGTTATTCGATACAACAATTACGTACAGTTGGAAAGTGTTACTAATCAATGCGTTCTGCATGATTTTTCTTTCTTGTTTTTTCATGATTTTTTTATCCAAAAAAGTAATGTGGGAACAGTTTTAATATAGGACCTCCATGACGTCTTTTATTATTATTCGAAATTTTGGTGATGATTGATGCCAAGATCTTTACTTGCGCAATTGCAGTAACCATTTGTATTTATCGCTAAAGTGGTTAAAAATAAATAAATAAATAAAATGAAATCGCCAAGGGGGTACCGGTTGTGTAATATTAAGGTTATATTATATTACTGTTGTGTTATATCAAGGCTGTGTTTTATTAAGATGTTATTAATATTAAGGCTGTGCCGTAAATATTCACCAATTGAATTATATTTATCTAAAGGTTTCAATCATTCAGTTTAAAAATTCGTTTAAACTGACGTCATAATAGCTTCATTGTTTTTTCTTTATATTTTTATGAATAAAATGTTAATTTTAGTTAATCGAATGAGATATAAACAAAGCCTGATTCTATACTAATAAAAGAATGTATTTGTCTGTCTTTTTGCCTGCATGCGACGTAGGAGATTTTCCCCTTGATTTTATCGTCAGAAAGTAAAATAGGCACAGTTTTCGCATAAAACTCCCTTGGCAACTTTTATTATTTTTTTTCCAGTTTGGCAATGAATTAAAAGACCTTTGCAAAATCGTCCGAACTTTTACGGTGCAAATTTTCAAAATTTCGTCGAGGGGGGGGGGGAGGAGTTCCTAAACTAAAGCTGTTTCTTAATGTGAATGCATGTTTAGTTTATTTTAAATTAACCGTGTTTCTAATCAACATAATAAACCTCAAATAATTGAACGTCATTTATATTTCCTTAACGGCTGTATATCACAGTACTTGGCTATGGCTTTGATTGGCTGAAAATAGGCCACAGCTTTAGTATGGAACTCCTTTGGCGAAACTTGAAAATTAGCACCGAAATATCTCGGACGTTTCTCGCCAAAGTCTTTATTTACGCATTTACGATAGTTTTTTCAAATTATTGCAAAAATGGCAAAAAATATTTGTAATCGCTAAGAGGAGTCCCCTACTAAGGCTGTGTCGCAAATAGTCGCCAATCGAAATATATTTATTTAAACGTTTGAATATTTCAAAAAAAAAAAAAAATCATTTACATATAATGACCAGCGAAGCGAGCAAAGCCTGGTAGTAAACTGATAATAACCGTACCGACAAGAAATTTCACCCATAGACATTACATTTTTTAATTGTTTTGTATGTCCTTGTGCACGACCTGTTTGATGAATTTCAATAAAATATTTCCAGTACTATATCCATATGTTGCATATTTTGCCAATCGAGTTTAGATTTCCTCTTAGTATATATTTTTCAGTAATAATTTCATACTTTCTCACACACACAGGCACATAGACACACATATCAACGACTTAAAATCTTATTTTCAGATTTAGGGGGTCTGAAAACAAAACTCTGAAAGTGTAACAAAAATGTCAATTTCGAAAATTTGCGCAATATCAATGTTTTCCTTATCATATAATCTTAATAGAATGTAAAAAATTGTACAAATTATTACTGGTTTTAACTGTGCTGTATGAAATATTAATGTTATTTATTAAAATATAAAACGAATTAGTCTTTATTCAAAAACGGCTATTGCTTTCAACTTTGAATGGTAATGTCGTCAGGAAAAATAATTTATAATAGATTGATTGTCAAAAATAATACTAACAAATGAAAGCTAGAAATATCTAAAGAACGGATTTCATTAGATAAATTCGTATCATTAAAAATAAGAACTTTCATCACTCAAAAGATTATAAACATTTTCTTATATTTCGAGATACATTTAAAATAATCTGGTGTGTCACTCACACGATTTCCTCTTACCCTGCATTTAAATACAATAAAGAAAGATTGAAAATTAAGCCATAAGATCATTAAGGGAAAAGAATAATATTCCATGTAATTTAAAAATAATCTAAAATAGATTAAGAGCAGTCTTACTTGACATATAATTCTGTGTCAGGGGGCTACCGTTTCTCATTTCCCGTTCAGTTATAGTGTCTACAATTATTATTATTATTAGTAGTAGTAGTAGTAGTAGTAGTATTTTAAGCTATTATTAATTTGCTTTCTAATTTGCCAATCTTGATCAAATTTTTCAAGTTGCAACCCAATACGAACTTAATAAATAAATAAATAAATAAATTTCCTGCAGTTATTTGTTTTAAAATTATGTTGATATTTTTACAGTGCGCCTTTCTTTTTTCTTTCTTTTTTTTTTTTTTTTTTTTGCTGTCCCTTAGTGTATTAACTTCAAAATACAACATTTGGATCTCGTTTTTATTTTATTCGAAGAGAAACAGACAAAGACAAAACGTTAAAAACTTGACTTCAGTATTCAGAAAACTTCAAACGTATAAATAAGTAAAAAAAAAAAAAAAAAAAAAAAAAAAAAAAAAACAGTGATGAGTATTTAGCTTAAAAAAATACATTAGTTACCATATAGCTATGAAGAATTAGTTTCAATTTCTGGGTAGCATTTCTGGACGGATGAAATATTATAGTAAAGCACTTCCCCTAACAATAATAATAATAATTAAAAAAAAAAAAAATTCTATGGATTAACTATTGGCAGCCTTGTTTATCATCTGAAGGTTATGTAAACACCACATGGTGCAAATAAATGTAATCCTTTATTAATAACATCGCGGCACAACCTGAAATACACTTCCAAGCATTTTCAAGCAATTTTCAAGCAATAACGCACTATAATCTAGTTTTTTTTGCGTAGCCCTGTAAACGAATAGTTAAGGATTTCCATACCCATAGTCTTCATAAAAACATTTACGAATATAAAAAATATATATTTGTTTCATTTGGTTTAGTGCAGTCTATAGACGTTTAAACTCTACTTACCTGCAATTTCCCCCATAGACGTAATGTATTTGAATTCTTTTGGGTGCCTCTGTACACGAATCATTTTCTTGATCTCAACGAAAAGTTTAGTGTAGCATCCCTATATCATACACATTTAGAATATTAAGTTTGGATTTTTGCTATAATTTGTTTTTGAGATATGCTGATAACAGACACATACACGCACAGACCAACCGCTAAAAACATGATTTTTGGATTCAGAGAACCTCGAAATGTGTAAACATAACAAAAACTCACTTTTAAAAATTTGACCCCAAAACAATACTTTCTCTACCTTATGGTTAAGAGAATATAAAAAGACTTGCAAATCAATGATAAACAATTTAAATTCACATCAGTAAAAAAGTAATAAATTTGCGGTATTTATTACTTTTGTTATTATTCTGTCGACAAATAAACTAGCGATGATTTTAATGAATTTTTGCTAAAATTTATTCCCATAAATTAAGTTTAAAGTACTTGGTGATTATGTTTTGTTTGGAATAACATGCAAGTAGCAAATTAGGAAATATATTTACCTGTAAATATCATCTGTTAATCAGACACAGGCAAATAGTTATTTTAGAATAATATAGGGATTGAAATAAAATAGTAATAAAAGCAAAAAATTAAAATATCCCGAAAACTACAGTCGGTAACAAAAGTGTCCGAACACTAGCAAAAATTCCTATATAAAAAAAGTACACTTCATACGGTTTTTTAAAATAAATCCTTGTCGAATCCTGTTCATAGTCAGTGTAAGAACATGGTTCGATAAGGATTTATTTAACAGTATTAAGAGCGGACAATACCTAATCTCGCCGGCAGCCTTCGCCCATGTTATTCTATGGGAAAATTTGTTTACATAATTACTCATTACCTAATGAATATTTTTCAATTCTGTTTTCACATTTAGAAAATTCATAAGCGTTAAATTAGTACTTGTTTTACAAAAATTGATTTTTTAAAATTTTAGTATTTCATTTTGCGATTAGAAAATGAGAAAAATGCATTTTGTGAAAAATCGCATTTTTGAACTCAAAATTAAAATGTAAAAATTTAAAAAAATGAATTTTTCAAAAATGAGTACTCATTTAACGGTTACGAATTTCCTGACTGCGAAAACAGAATTTAAAAATATTCATTAGGTAATGTGTAATTGTAGCAACAAATTTTCCCATAGAATAACATGGGTGAAAGCTGCCGGCGAGATTAGGTATTGTCCCATCTTAAGTGTATATTTTTTTACAGAGGAATTTTCCTAGTGTTCGGACATTTTTGTTACCGACTGTATGAAAAATTTCATAACTCGAATCATAACATCTCCAATCCGCTTCAGTAATTAAAAAAGAAAATGTTCATGCAGGTATATAAAAATTACGCTGTGAAATGGCATGCATAAATTTTATACTAAAGCTCAAACCAAAGCTAGAATTAAAATTTCTTGTCTAGTAATATTTAATGAATAAATGTAAGAAATCATCTAAGATAAGAAGACTATTAATTTTATATAAAGTCTTAATTTAAGAAATAAAAATATTTAATTGGAGTATAGAATTTAGTTCGATTAAAATTAAGCCTAATTAATAGAATTGAAATAAATTTCTTCGAGGTAAGCTATTATAAATTATTAATCTCTAACTCTTTAAAAGAAAATTATTATCCTTCATGTAAACTGATATGTTTTGTTTATTAAGACTTACAAATAATTCGAGTTTTTGTAATTACTTAAGCAATTAGAAATTTTGTTTTGTGATTAGTTTTTGCTCTAACATCCCGTATTAAAGAATCTAAAATTACCCCCCCCCCATTTCATTGTTTTTAATTTTAATTATCATAAATGGTTCAATTAAAATAATTTATTTTTAAGTAATTTTCCGTATTCATTTGTCACAAAAGTATTTTAATATTGAAGGAAAATAAAAAATATATAATAAATAAAATAAGATAAAGCCTATGGAAGTTGGCCTTTTTTTGTTTTTTATAATATTTATTATACAGTTGCGTTTTCTTTCAAAAATTTTAATTAATTAATTAATTTTTTTTTTCAAAATAAAATCTGTTATTATTTATTTATTTATTTTTGATTTCGTAAAAATAATTAAAAAGAAAACGTTGCAAATGACGCAAGAGACACAATTTATTTGGATATATTTTGCACTAGCAGGACGCCCGCTTCGCTGATCACTAAATTTAAATAAATTTTCAAAAGCATCGGATTAGTATTAATTTTTTACATCACATCATAAATAAAAACTAAAAAATATATGTTGAAATCGCTCTAAATCTCGCTTCGGGTACCCGCTGACTAAGGCAGCTCTTTCTCCACCCGCATTACAGTGGGTCCAGGTTTCCACTGCCTGCAGAAATGTCTTTCCCGGCCACTTTATTCTGGGTATTTATCGACGAGAGGTGGATATGCTATTATTTAAAAACTACGATTTTAAATATGACTTTATCTCAACATCAATTAAATATTTTTGTTTTTGAACCATGTATGTTTTGCCTCCGCTATTTCCACAATATTATCATATCATTCCAAGCAATATAATAAATGAAATAAAAAATATATTTTCTTTTAACTAACTGCATAAAAACAAATAAATTTGAATGAGTTTAATTCTTTCTACTATATACCACAATTTTTTCCCGATAAATACTATAAATAATAATAATAATAGTAATAATAATAATAATAAAAACAGAGAAAGAGAAAATATTTTCCTTTTAAAGGAATTAAAAAATGAAAAATAAAAAGTTGTTATACTATAAAAATTATGCATAAAAATAACTGTTATAAATAAGTTTTTAAATTTTAAATTTAATATACTTAATTTTTTCTACTGCATTGCCATTTTATTTTCAATATGTATATATATAAACGGCTAAGAGATTTCCTTGGACTCTGTCTGTATGTGGACGCAAGTTGCCACCTAATTTTCACACTTTAATTAATTTAAAAAATCTAATTATCCTATCGATAAGCTGTTTAATCCGACGGATTCAGAAAAAATTGCTCCTTTCATTTGGTACCTTATTTTTAACGAATTTTGGATTAGATTTTTTAAAATTAATTAAAATATGAAAATAATAACCTGGTAATAGCCTTTAAAATTGGACATTTAAATTTTTCAATGTTGCAAAAAAAAAAAAAAAAAAAAAAAAAAAAAAAAAAAAAACGAGTTATTATTATTATTATTATTATTATTATTATTGTTTTTCAGCATAAAATGAAATATGCTTAAACGCGAAAAAAAAAAAAAAAAAAAATATATATATATTAAATTTGCTCGTGCATATGAAAAGATGAAGAAATGAAAATGGAGCGAAAAAACAACCATAACCTTTTTTAATATGCCTCAATTTTAGATTTTTTTCTTTTTTTGTCTTTTTTAAATAGTATGTTTTTGGTACGGATGAATCGCGCTTGGCATGAAAACTAATTCAGCATTATATTAAAGAGCTTTACTTATTGATAATCCTGGGTAATTTTTAAAAATTTGATGTTGAAATAGATCGGACATTTTTCACCAAGGACTCTACTTTCACGAAAAACACTTTAAGCCAAGTAGCGCATTAAAAATATAAATAAATTATAAAATATTGAAAAACAGAAAAGAAAGGAAAGGAAAAAGAAAAGAAACAAACAAATAAATAAATAAATAAATACATAAACTATGTATTTTTGTCTAAAATGGCGATAAAAATTCAAAAGTAGACAAGGGGAGCTATATTAAGGCTATGATCAGATTTATATATTTAATTATTTATTTTTCTATATACCAACTACTATTAACTAACTCAACTACTATTATAACCACAAAAAATTAATTGTCTCATGCGATAGATGTAGACGATCATAGCATATCGTCATATAATATTTGGCGTGAAATTGTTGTCATTTTATTGTTGATCGAATAAATCAAATAATTATAGAAAATAACATGAAAGAAAATATTATGTACACCATGTATACTGTTGTTCATATGTAACTGGGATTCAAATATAAAATTGCTACTTCAATTTTTTCGATACTGTCCGTTTCGAAACTGCCATCTGATAAGCACCCAACTGGAAGCCCACTGGTAAACTGTTGTCCCAGGCAATAGGGACAGGCGAGTGGGTCGCTGCCGAAGGCAATGGGCCTCGAAGCGGGTTTTCGAACAATTTCATGATTTTATTATTATTATTATTATTATTTTGTTTTTGTTTATAAACCGATATAGAAAAGAATTTCCTTTAAATATAGTGACCAGTGAAGTGGGCAAAGCCTTCGTTAATTCACTACATTCATTGATTTCATGAGTTTAAAAATGGTTTCGGTAACAAACTTTGATCTACTGGCATCAGGCTGAGTTTTATACATTTCGAGTTTGATTTTGAAATTTTTCCAGCATGTGGAATTCAGTTCGTTCCCGAACTGGGCCTTTTACTAGTACATAATAAATTAAAAAGAGGAAAAAAAGATTTCGCCTTCAATTGAATGTATTAAATAAAAAATAAATTGCGTAATATCCGTTGCTAAGATACGCAGACGATTACAATGGAAGGATAAATTCATGAAAAATGAAACATAAAAGTCAATATTTAAAATCGAAAATAAAAGTTAATTAAAAAAATTCAAATTTGAAATTCGAAAAAATCTCGATGAAATCTCGAAAAAATCTCTCTCCCCTGCAGGATCCCAGGTACCCATCTGCCAAGTTTTGTAGCTCTGGGATTAGTAGCATGAGCACCAGAGCGCAGACACACACACACAGGCACTTCTCTTTATCTATATAGATCAACACATTCATAGGTTGGAAGACTTTAATTATAAAATAAAAATATTTATGTTCATATGCATAAACAATTTATTAAAAAAGATCACAATCAAAAAAGGCAATATAATGCTAAAACATTTCAAAGTAATTTTTACTAAGTTTCTAAAATGTCGCACATACGTTTTCTTTCTTCTATAATCATAAAAAGACAGATTGAGATTCGTGAAATTTTTCAAATTCCAATTTTTAACGTACATACATGTTTTGAGATATCGTGAATATGATTTGATCAATTTTACGAAATGTCTGTCTGTGTGTCATAGTCATGGTTTCTGTATGAAAAAATTTTGTGGTAGCACTAGATAAAAAACCAATGCACATAATTTTAAGTAGCTCTATATTTCGTTACATATTAATGTAAAATGTTGGCTATCAACTTTTGATGTATATCGAACAATAAGTGTCGCTGGTATATTGCAATTTTCTCTAATTACAGAAAGATTTTCTCTTAGCTTCTATAGAGTATAAATGCACCATGCTTCATATGTAAGATATGTGTATATGTAAGATGTAAAACTACGCTGATTCAATTTGGTCCATACACGATCAAAAGATGGCACTAGTATGCTGCAAATTTCACTATTTACGAAAAGCTACGTATCAGCTTCTGTAGTGTATATGTGCACAATTATTGTTATGTAATGGCTATTATGAAAAACCATGCTGACTCAATTTCATACATATCGGACATAAAGAAAAGTTGTTCTTTGTAGTTTTCTCCCGATACGAATATTTCAACTTCTATTGTGTCTACGTGCGAAGGAAGAGGATTTCTTTGCAAAACTATTCTAACTTAATTTGAATGCATGTTGACCAATAGGTGGATTTACTTATTTTTTTGACGAAATATTATATTATAATAAAATGTAAAAAAAAAGTTTTGTGGCAGACATAGAATATTAGTTGTTAATAAATAATTTTTTTCTTTATTTTATTTGTATAAAACTGATAAATTAACTTTTTTTCTCTCCTAATTGCTAAAAAATATTCTTGATTTAATATGATTAGGAAAAAATAAATAAAAATAAAAGACTTAGATATTGAAAAACAAACTCGCTACGTAAACTCTCTTTTATACGTCTTCAGGACATATGTTTTAATGTGCTACTACAGGGAATTTATGAAACGTCTGATGAGTTGGGTTACTTTTATGTTCTCTGACCACCACATTATCTCCAAAAGTAATTTATCATATGTGTAATTATAGGTAATAAAAGTCTTGTTGTTATTACACAACATTGTTTTACTTTTATGACTTCCATATTAAATACGAAAAAAATTCTGAAAAACAAGCAGAATCTTTTGGCAAAAATCTTTTAGTTCAAGTGGTTTTGTTTCATTTCAAACTGAAATTTGATGCTTTATTATACATTTGCTGCAAAAAATAAACCTATAAAAGTACAGGAAAAATCTGGCAGCTGGGATGCCAGTATTTCTCCGTCAAATGTATAGTTTAAAACCGCAAAATTGTATCACTGGCATATATTTTACGCAGAAATCCTTTAAATCAAACAGGCTTTTTCTTAAAAGTACAGTTTTGTTCTGTATATTTGACGGAGAAATACTGGCACCCCAGCTGCCAGATTTTTCCTGTACTTTTAACAGATATTTTTTGCAGTGTTGAAATCTCTGCCAGTACTTAAAAAAGAAACGTGTTGTTTTGAATATTTTCATTCACTTTTCAATGTACGACACTTTTCAAAATTTCGTAAAAGCGTATCTTTAAAAATGAGTACGAAGAAAGCAAAAACTTCTTACATTCGAACAGTTATTGGAATGCCAGGAAAAATGCCCAGGAAAATTCATCTTAAGTACTGCAAAATAAAAACACCATAAATTGCAAAAATATGAAATTTGAGGTAAAATTTTCTAGTAATTTGTGACAGAATTTGTTTTATTTTTTTATCCTTCTGTGGGATTTTACAAGCATATATCGATATATCTTAAAATACTAAAACGGGGAGGTGATAAGGTCTTAAACACTAAATTGTATGTATGTGTATATATAAAGTTGAAAATTTCGGTATTAAAAAGTTTTTGTATATCGTTTTTATATATGATGTATCTTAAAATATTGACGGGGAGGTGATAAGGTCTTAAACACTAAATTGTATGTATGTGTATATATAAAGTTGAAAATTTCGGTATTAAAAAGTTTTTAAACTTAACCTTTCATAAATAATTTTTTAAACATAACCTTTAGTCGTTTCTACAAAATAATATCTTGATAAATCTCATAAATTATGTAAAAAGATGTAGCATTTAAAGCTCTTCAATGTTCCATCAAAAGATTTGGCACTGGAAACAAATCTGTTAAAACCTATGCTATTATGTTGTCCGTTCACAAGTACACGTCGTATAACGTGAGTGTGATTCTATTCCGTAAATTCGTAATCGCTAGCGTTTTCGAAAAGCACGCAGAGAAAAAAAAAAAAGAAAAAATATAACTTGCAAGTGACAAAAAGTATTAGGTATCCAGAAAAATTCGTGCCGTTTTTACGGAAAGTGAAATTTAAATGGCAGTTAACAGAAACCGTGTCTGGATGCGGTCACTTGATGACAAACTCATCATTCATGAGTCAGTGAAGAACTGTGAGGAATACCGGTCCGCGTATCTCCGAACTGTTGGCGCACGCAGAACAAATTCACAATTTTTCGCCAGAGAATGCTATTTTCGCCAAATCTGGAAGTGCAAAGAGAAACTTCACGCCGCTTAACCTGTATAAATAAACATCCGGCGTTTTTCTTTCTTTCTTTTTTTGTTATTAATTTTTTTTCTTCTGATTATTAATGTAGGATTTAAATCGCAAAACGAAACATATCTTGAAATTAAGAAATAGTTATCCGAATAGAGAAGTAGATAATAATAATGGTAATATATTAGCATCGAGATCCGATTTCATGTATAAGGCCAAAAAGTTTGTAAAAATTGTTCAAACAAATTACAAATTCTTAGTAAAATGCATGAAAAATGTTCATAAGTCCAAATCAGTAGTACGCCATTTTACATTTCAACTATTTTTATTGTCATTTTGTATTTAAATTTTTAAAATGTATGACTTTATAAAATATCTCTCTTACGATGCAGTGCTTGAATTTTCATAAATTATCACCTTATATTTATCTATTATGTATTTTTAAAGAGCATCTTAATCATAATAAAATAGATATTTCGTGTTAAATTTTATGGTTGAAATTCATAAAATTTTCTAAGTATAATTTCCTCCTCGGACATGTCCATTTCTCATTCTTTACCCACCCCCCCAACCCCAACATACAAAGTTATAAAATGAAACGTTAAACATTTTATTAATGCTATTCTATTTGTTTTTCAGTAATCATAAACAATCTAACTTAATATGTTATACAAATCAAAGTAATAATGATGCGCATAACCATTTTCATCCTATATTTATTGTTACTAATTTCTATTGCGAGCGAAATGTATTCATATTAAAAGGAATGAGTATGATAGAACACTCAACACAGTCGCAGACTGAAATGCCGCACCTCATAGGCTACCCTCTATCCGATTCGATAAATTTGATTTATCGTAATTAAATGACTAATTTTATTAGGATTGTTTTCGTACATTAATTTCCAACACAACTGATCCCCATATTGCAAGATCGTGGGAAGTATTGGCCTAATTTGTCAAATGAAGGAAACACAATATTTAATTACTAAAGTTTCAAATTAAAATGTTCATATTTAATGAAGTATATTAAAAAATATATTTTAAAATATTAGTCTGACATGTTTACGACAAAATATTGGCATAATGGACGTTTAAACGAAATTTTGCTCTATTTTGCCATGTTAAAAAGAAAACGTAAATTTTGAATAACATGTGAAGTTTACAACTTACATTGTTCCAAAGCAATATTGTCCTTATCAATGACATAAGTGATATTTAAAAACTGATGCATCCATTTTACAAACTCAATATCTGTAATACACACAGACAAGTCACATAAACCAACCACTAAAAACATAATATTTGGATTCAGGAAACCTCAAAACATATAAATGTAACAAAAATTCAATTTCGAAAACGTGATCCGAAAACAATGCTTTCGCGACCTTTTACGGATAAGATAAAGTAAATTAGAATAAGAGAATAATTTTAAATTAATTAAACTTTAATTGCATTTATTACATTGATTTTTATTTATAAAAAGAAATGCTTTTATTTAATTTGGGGTAGACCTGTATATTTACTATATATTTTACAAACACAATATAGTGTACTAATTTAGTACAGAATTTAAAACACATAGCACGACATGAAATGACCTTTCAGCAATTCCATTGTATGAATATATCTGAATTCTTTTGTGGGGTTCTGTGTAAACTTCTAATAAAGGATATACATTCTACATTGTATACGAAACATTCTTTCATGCACATAAAATAAATGTTCAATTTTTTTTTTGTTTTTGTTTCATCCAAAAATATTAAATTGTATTTACCAGAAAATTCACACATAGACTTAATTTGAATTCTTTTCTTAGTCACTGCACACGAATTACTTAATATTTCATCCGAATCCCAATATCTATTCTTGAGGTATGGTGATAACAAACACACAGACACACACATTCAGGCAACCGCTAAAAACCTAATTTTTTGTTTCATGATATTTAAGCAAATGTAGCAAAAACTCAATTTCGAAAATCTGAATCAAAAATAAAACTTTTCTTACAATATATGGGTAAAATAAACTAAATAATGATGCGTAATAATGATAATCTGGTGTGTCACTCACACGACTTTCTTTTTCACCCTGCATTTCAATATTATAATGACAGATTGCACATTAAAGCTTAAGATCAATAGCGTAAGAATGTAAAGTTTAATGTACTTTTCAAATAATCTAAAATAGGTTTAGAAACAATTTTATTTGACGAAGAGAAAGTAAATAATAATAATAATAAAAATAATAATAAAACAGAATAAAATAAAATAAAATAAATGTATTTCAAGGATAATTTTAAAAGCTTTAAAATCATAATATTACAAATATACTTCTTCATTAATCTTGATAAAATAAATTTAAAGGGTTTTCTAATAAATTTTGGCATTAAATTATATTATCTAAAAATAACGATACAAAGACTCCATTGACACATTTTTAACAATTATGATTCAGGGAGCCTCAAAACGTGTATATATAACAAAAATTCAATTTCGAAAATTTGACCCCAAAACAATACTTTCTCTACCATTATATGTTGGTTAGAGAAAGTAAAATAAATAAATAAATAAATAAATGTATTTCAAGAACAATTTTAAAAGCTTTAAAATTAGAATATTACAATTTTATTTCTTCATTAATCTTGCTAAATTAAATTTAAAGGGTGGAGGATTTCTAATAAATTTTTGCATTAAATATATTATTTAAGAATTACGATACTAAAACTCCACTGACACATTTTTAATAGTTTATTCTCTTGGGGAAAAAAAAAAAAAAAAAAAAAAAAAAAGATTGCTCGAATCCTTAACGAATCATGAATGAAGTGGAAAGAAGGGTTGCTTTGCGACAGAGAGGGTTTTGGCGCGAGCTACAAAAATTCGCCAGGTTGACCTGTATGCGCCAACATTTCGGAGATACGCTACCGGTCCTGTCGATCGAACAGATATACTACTAGTAGAGTGCGGATTCCCTATACTGGCTACAGAAAAAAATCCCAGAATATCACTACGATTTTTGCGCTTTCTTTCGGCGATTATCGCTTTCTTGGCAACTGGTTCTTGAGATTTTCCATATTTTAAATAGTTTGCTCCTCTTACCACCAAAACTCCAAAGAAAAGTCAAACAGAACAGCTTTCAACCAGTAGCAAGGATTAGATTACTTGCTTTTCATTTCAGCTAGTGTAGGTTGTGGTTTGTGTTTGATTTATCCCCAATCGAAATATAAAACAGCGATGGAGGAAATTTGGTGGAAGTGGAATGTCGGTTTGGCGAATGAAATGGTGGAATTTTCGGAAGCAAAAATGTTACTAGTCCGAGGTCTTCTTTAGTATCTCTTAGATGATCCTCACGACAGCCGTTTTGAAGAAAATGTTTTCTTAAAGTCCATGTTAGTGTCTGAAATGTTTTACGGCCATATTTAGTTTGTGAGATAATTGTAAGCAGCAATGCGGGAAACATGTGTTCCGTATCTGAAGAGGTATCAATAAATGAGCGCACTGCACTAAATGGCTTAATCGATGAGAGGTTACAGGAAAAGCCTGATCTAGATGTCCACAGATCGTCAAATGGACCATTCTGAAGCAGAACATCACGTTAGAGCGTCATTCACATCAAACATGCAAGGAACCCTCACAAGAGTTTATTGTGTCAGAGGAAATAATTTATCGCATCTGCAAAATCTTGGGAGGGTTTAGAAGCTCATTTACTGCGGTCTTCACATAGAGTGTATATTTGGCTAGAGAGAGTATCCTTCAACCAAAAAAAAAAAAAAAAAAAAAAAAATGACGAGTGCTTTTCAAGTTTCCGGCAATGAAGATCACTTGTCATGCCCCCCAACCCACTTACAGACAAGAGGGGTAAAGGACCCTTTAGAGACTGGCTTCAAGTTCGGTTTCTTTTGATATCCCTTTGATGTGGGATCGAATTGACGTGAAGCAGCAGAGAGATTTTCTTCGCTGACAAACCTCCTACTGCGATCGAAATTGGGTCTTTTTTGTAAAAGAGCAATAAAAAGTAATGTCCTTCATTGTAAATGTGTGCAAAATTTCAAGGGTCACTTTCGGACAATGGATAATTTATGACTTTTGAAGCTCTGTAAGTTGCCAGAGTTTGAAGGAAGCTTAAAGGACCCTTCAGAGACTGGCTTCAACTTCGGTTTCTTTTGGTATCCCTTTGATGTGGGAATCGAATTGACGCGAAGCAGCAGAGAGATTTTCTTCTCTGACAAACCTCCTACTGCGATCGAAATTGGGTCTCTTTTGTAAAAGAGCAATAAAAAGTAATGTCCTTCATTGTAAATGTGTGCAAAATTTAAGGGTCGCTTTCGGACAATGGATAATTTATGAGTTTTGAAGCGCTGCACCGTTGCTAGTATCTGAAGGATCCTTAAACGTGTCTTTGCTGTGGTTTGCAGTTATTGGTGGATCTGGCCGTTCCGCTCATTACGTGACCGATGAAAATTATCTTCAATCTTCGTTATTCTTTGAATAGGAACTTTAGTGTTGAATGCGTTCTCTTGCCAAATATATGCTCTGGGCAGGGATCCTTAGGTTTTAAACGAGGAGATCAAAATACAAGCAGCTCACTATTTGCACATCATTGTTTTCATGCTACAAGAAAGCTCCATTTTTAGACCATATGTTAACACGTGAAGATAAATGAATATTATACAGTAAAGACAAAAGATAATATTATTGGTGTCTCTTGGTTCTGGTGCATTCCTTCCTAAACTAAACATTCGTTCCATTTTTGGGAGACCAGCACTGATATTTAAAACTTTAAATTGCGGGAACGTGGCAAAACTATCAGAACCTGCATGTACTCATTCCAGTTGCAAAAGGGTTGCGTTAGGCGCAGGTTGAGTTCAAGTGAATTTTACGTAGCACTAATGCTACACTATATGCAATTAACGACGATCTGTGACTCACCCTTAAAGGTGGTCTCAAGAATCTCAGATGCAGGACGCATTAGCCGATAGAAAAGAAATGATGGCAACGTCAGGACAGATAAAAGGAATGACAAATGAAGGATATAGCAAACACACTTGATTGAAACGTTTTATTTACGTTACATATTCATGGGCATCACTTCATCCGACTGTTACCTGCTTTTGAATATGGATAATAATCTGCAGGAACAACAACTCTAAAACTGAGATATGTTACTTAGACCATAGTACAATTTTTTGCTTCTACATAAATATCACAAACACGATCTTGTATCTCGACGGGAACAGGCAATTAAAACAAAAGGAGTTTATTCTCTTGAGTAAAATTCATTTGATCGAAAACATTTTTTTTTTTTTTTTTTTTTTTTTTTTTGATATCTGATAAATATCTTTTCCTTTTTTTTCTCCCTTTCAACCCTATTTTGATAAAAATCCCAGCAGATCTGAGGCATGCGCAATAGCACGGAAAAAACTGCGAAACAAAAACGAACAGGATTACTATATATATATATATATATATATATATATATATAGTAATATAATAATAATTTAATATTAGCAATGCAAAATTTGAAATTTAATTTCAGCATTCAGACAATTATTCTGTTTAAAAACGAAGACCACCAAAATCAAACCAAAAAAGAAATAAAGTACAATCTAATATATATAACCTGAGTAACTGACAAGTTTTTTGACAAATAAACAAATATAACTGAAATCACTTATAAAATAAAATTCTTTTTTTAATGCAGTAGATATTATTTAAAATTGCATTATTAATTCATTTTAAACATTACTTACAATATTTAACAACAAATTTATGTATTTGTTTAGTATATTAAGTTAATGATGAAAAATTCGCAATAATCCAAAAACATGAAATTTATGTGAATGTAATAATTTCAATTTATGGGCTTTTACTCAATTCACTCTATTTCGTTTAGCTGGAAAATATTTCATAATCTATGTATAACAGATACTTTTTCTTTCTTGTTTCTTATTCCTGTTTTCTAGTTAAAAAATGATTATAAATTTTTAAATAAACGATTTCACTTAAACTTTTTCAGATAATTTTCAAGTAAAAATGTTAATCAAAAACGCATAATTTACTAAAGAAACTTAAAAAAAAAAAAAAAAAAGTAAGTAAAAACTTAATTTAAATCCATCTTATTCAATAATTTTCTTTTTTCTTTAAGTTCATAGATTACAATCTTGTTTGTCTCTCTCTAAAATAACTCAACTTCGAGACGTTTGCAAATATTCAATGGACCATTTTCTTATCTTTTCTTGCCTAATTTTAACTGGGTTTAACTTTGGAGCAACATAAACAGTCCTCCTACGTCTGTAGGCTTTAAAGTACACAAAACTTTCATTTAAAGAAAATCAATAAAATGCTTCAAATACTCTTTTCACCTAGTATTTTTTTTTTCAAACTGAAGAGCGTTAAAAAACACTTTATCCCAACACACGTGCATCAAGTGTTAATCTATTTTCTATGAAGAATCTTATCTTTAGAAGTATCTCAAATTGAAATTGTACGAAATGAATTTTTTCTAAGTTACACAGAATGTTTCCAAGACTTAATTTTCTTTTCAAATGTCAATATTTTTTGAACTAGTAGCATCTAATTTTACAGAACTCTCTCTTTCACCTTCTCTCTAATTTTTTTTTTCTATTTTTGGTGAACTTGAAACAATTCACATCTGCCTGATAATCTATATACTATTTCTCTAACGTGGTCCAGTTATGATTACATTTTGTTGAAGCGATACGATAGTGGCATATTTAATAAAATACGAGAGGATATAAAAAAATATTTATCGGCAATATTTAAGCACATGGGCTTAGTTCAGTGATTTAATTTTAAAAAATGACATTTGCTTGATGAGATCTTTTCATAAGAAAATTCATTTTAAAAGTTACATCTTTACAATTTTTGCATGCGTCATTTTAAATCTAGCAATATTTTAAATCTAGAAAAACAATATAAATTATTGTCAAACGTTGACTTAAAAACACAATAATAAAAAGTATAATCAAAATAGGTATCAGCTTTTTTTAACAAAAAATTATGTCAAATTGAATAAATAAGTAAGAAAAGCATCGACCCTACTCTAAAATAAGCCACGGCGACCTTATTTTAAAATTGTACTGCCTAAGCAAGTATGAAAATTGTGCCATCAAACATGAATTTTATTTTGAAACCTTTCTTTGAATGGTTTTGTTTTCACTATCGCACAATATTAATTTGGTTCTAATTAATAATTTAACTTCAGGTGAATTACAAAATTCAAATTGTGTGGAAAAATTGGTATAAGATTTGTGAGTTTAAAGATTTGTGAGTTTATAAGAAGAAATTAAATAAATAAAGTGCGAAAATTTCACACGGGTTTGCTAGTACAAAATTATTTTTTTTTCATTCTGTAATGCCAGTGACCATTAGATAGGGGATGATTAGTATCAAGCCTACAACAAACAGGTACCGAGTTCGAACACCATATAGGTATGGATGGTTGCAATGGTTCGAGATTAAATATGAGTGATAAATATGAGTCTAGTTGACTGTAACAGTAAAAAATGTTGAGTAGAACAACAAGCCAAAGGAAACAAAATTATAATCATATCTTCATACACAGGGAAGCTATGAATTTTACTTCACGTATAAAATAAATAATAACTTTAAAGTTTTTTTAAAAGAAAATAAAAAACTTTAGCGTATAGAATGATTTCAAATAAATGACTAGAATGCTGTGGCAATTACAAAGTTTTCTTCTATATTATTCTATGTAATGGCACCACCTACCGGTTAAGTTAAACAATTATTTACCACTGATTTCTCTGACGAAAGATCTTACAAATGTTGTTTGATTCAATTTTTAGAATCAGGTGTTGAAATATAGCCAGGCATAACACTGCAGAACGTGAATAAAAGCAACACCACCTGACGCTTTATACGCAGCTAAATAGAGTCAGTATTCTTTTTTTTAACCACTTCTCCAGCCAACATAATTTTTAAGGGCTGAGATTTCCCCGAGTTATCTCGGGATGGCCGGTGGGGTTGTTAATGTCTGTCTCACACACCAGGTTTGTTACATTTATACACTTTGAGCACAGATAGTCTTCAATATACGAAAGCAATCCTATCATAGCAGTGCTTCCTGACAGCTGATATGCTCTTAATTGAATTAAAATAATTTTTTATAAAACCCTTCTCACACAGTAAGATTTGTGCAAACATATGTAACCTTTTAAACTAATTAGTAGAAATCGAAGCATAAATACGTCATGTCGGTCAATTTCTCCGAAAGCTGATGAGCACTAATATCAGAAATATGCCGCTAAATATGTTTTTTTTTTTTTTTTTTTTCTGAAATTTTCAGCATTTTACTTCGTGATTTACATCTACCAATAAATATTTGCCACACACGGACACAGACAGACATTAGTATGCATAAGTCCTTAATTTACATCTGTTAATAATTTTTTTCCACACACACACAGATAGACAATTGGGTGAACATTTTCTAGAAGATATCAAATCGTATTCAGAATATGTCTAAACATACAGTCGGTAACAAAAGTGTCCGAACACTAGCAAAAATTCCTATGTAAAAAAAGTACGCTTAATACAATTTTGCTAAATAAATCCTTGTCGAATCCTGTTTTTAGACTGACTAAGAACAGGATTCCACAAAGATTTATTTAACAAAGCAGTATTAAGTGTACTTTTTTTATATAGGAATTTTTGCCAGTGTTCGGACACTTTTGTTACCGACTGTATATATCCACCAAAACCCGTAAGTTGAAAATTGTAACGAATCCAATATTTTATTCTCTGAATGTAGAAGAAAGCAAAAAATACATAAACTGTTTCCCACTCCATCTATCCTTGTACCTTTTAATAGGTTTAATTTCTGCATAAATTTTAAGACAATTTTCTTATTTCAATAATTGTAAAAATTAAATCAATAAAGGCTACAATTAATAACATTGTTTTGTCTCTCAAAAAATTTCATCATTTTTCTTTCTTTAAGTCTACTTGATGAATCTTTGGAATAATTACCTACCCACACATCCTAAATTGCCTTACTGAGTCACTTTGGAGCAGAGTTATTTTTGGATTTACCCTCTATCCAGGGAAACAAAGAGAGATTTTCGCAAAATTCATCCAGAATGCACATTGCGTATACAGATCGGTGACAAAATAATGTGGACACTTTCACTTTTTTAAGTTTTGTCAAATTATCTTGAAAAATTCTTTAGGAGTCATCATGAAACTTTGGTAGTGTAAAGAACATGTTATACCTCATATTTCACAGTAAAAGTTGTGTCATGAAAAGGAAAAGGAAAAAAGACCTGTAAAAAAATAAACAAAAAATAAAATGTTTTGGATCACCCTGTAAAAGGTAATGCTTATATGCGTTTTGGATGTAGCATGTATCAAGAGGACTTTTCTCATTATCTGTATAAAAGTTTTTGAGGCTACCGCATATATTCATGGAGATATAATGGTTTCTTTAAAAAATTACAAAAACAACTTCTACTTTTTAAATTATAAACACGTAGGGTATTAGACCCAGTGCAAAGTTATTTTCAGGAAATATGGCATACTATATTAGACACAACATGCAGCAATCAGAATGCAAAAATATTAAATATCTTACGAAATACAAGCACTATTACTAAATAATTTTTAACTACGTATGCGCAATCTTTACAAAAATTTCATTTGCATAATTTAATAGTCAAATGTATTGAGCAACTTATATGAAAACCCCAAACAAATATCATATAAATTCGAAACGTTACTAGAGATAGAATAAACGGAATTTAAATTCTTCTAAAAAAAAAAAAAGATTTTAGGGGTTTTTATTAATATTTATTTACAATCAGAAAAAACGCTGTAATATCATTGGGAATTAATCGAATCAAAATGAGAATGTGAATAAACACCCTCATAATTTAGCTTTTATTTTGAGATAACTGAAATTCTGAATTTTGTAAAATCACTTTTCATACTGTGTCTAAACCATGGAAGGAAAGTTTTCACGGAATTTCATGCTTTTAGGTTAAAGAGTTTGGACCGAGGAATCATGAATTTGTCAGTCACTCATTCAAGACAAAAGATTATATATATGTATATATATATATATATATATATATATATATATATATATATATATATATATATATATATATATATATATATATAATATAAAATTTAAATATAGGAGGGAGTAAAACCTGAATTATTAAATAAATAGAACTAGAACAAAGTTTTTATAAACCAATGCGCAAAAGCAGCAAAAGGAAATATAAAACTATAATAAATAAACAAAATAATCAAAACGAGATGAAAATTCAATCCCAAAACATATGAGGGCAGCTCCCCCATGTAGAGAAAGGAATATGAGAAGTTCCTGACGAAACGCTGGTATTAACCAAAAAACACGTTTCTAGCCCCCAAATTCTCACAGATGGAAGCACGACCGTACAGCAAACGAATTTTAATTAATACATAGCATAAAAAGCAATTAAATTCAGAAATAAAGCACAAAATATAATATATCAAATATAAAATTCAAGAAATATAATACATCAAATATAAAATACAAGAAATTAAATAAAACAAGAATATATAAATACATACGTGGACAAACTGGAATAGTCAGAAAATGGAAAATTGAAAACCACTCCCCTTTATAAACATAGAAACCTTTTCAGCTAGTAGGGCCACTTACCAGCACTTAAACGTCGCTCCAAAATTTAAAAATTAAAAAAATAGATAATATCTGGTTAATTGGGATTTATGATAAAAGACAAGATTTTAACTTTAAAGATTATAATTTAACAAATTGGTTCTCCTGTATTAGTCATAAAGTTAAAAAAAATATTATGTTCACCCAAATAAATAGAATTAAAATGATTTGCAATAACAATTTAGACCTGCATCTGGCTATGAAAAATCTCAAAAATATACTAACTGTTAACCGCTATCCTGTTATTATCCGGTTATTTTAATCAATAAACATTTCAGTATTCTTGATGACAATACCACTTAAGGCTTGTTGTTCCATTTTTGGGCGACATTTAAGTGCTGGTAAGTGGCCCTACGAGCTGAAAAGGTTTCTATGTTTATAATGGGGGGTGGTTTTCAATTTTCCATTTTCTGACTATTCCAGTTTGTCCACGTATGTATTTATATATTCTTGTTTTATTTAATTTCTTGTATTTTATATTTGATGTATTCTATTTCTTGAATTTTATATTTGATATATTATATTTTGTGCTTTATTTCTGAATTTAATTGCTTTTTATGCTATGTATTAATTAAAATTCGTTTACTGCACGGTCGTGCTTCCATCTGTGAGAAGTTCGGGGCTAGAAACGTGTTTTTTGGTTAATACCAGCGTTTCGTCAGAAACTTCTCATATTCCTTTCCCTACATGGGGGAGCTGCCCTGATGAAGGCCCTCATGTGTTTTGGGATTGAATTTTTATCTGGTTTTGATTATTTTGTTCATATATATATATATATATATATTGAAAAAAATTAAAATAATCAGTGCAAAAATGTTTTTATGAAATTTAAAGATGACTCAACTTCAGTATCAAAACAATTCCTCGGATCACAAGCTGAGACTACCCATATCAAATCAAAGAATAATTATAGAAAAATCGAAATAAATATTGGAAATTGGAATTAGAAAAAAAGCATTATTTGCATTCTAACGTTTTCAAGGGCCTGGTAGAATGCAAATATGCTAAAATATGGATGTTTTTCTGTAACAAAGAAAGCAAAAGCTAAGAATTTCTTTGTTCGCAGGCCCGAAACACCCATAGACAATCCATTAAAGAAGAAGATAAAAATAAAACTATAACCTAATATGACAAACCATAACCATATAAAATTAAGATTAAAATAAAAATACAAAGATACAAAAATTCATCTTACTGAATAAAATATTTGATATGAACACAACTCAAAAAAGAAATATACATAGTCAAAACAGAAAAACGAAAAACGAAGATCATAATAAAACGATAATCATAATAAAACCTTTACCTAAATATGAAAAACCATAACCATTTAAATGTAAGATTAAAAAAAAAAAAAAAAATAAAATAAATAAAAACCCATAAAATTGTAGAAGAATAAGATTACCTTAACCTTTCAAAAATGAAATTGAAGCAATAATCGTCGCACAGGTAAAAATGTAACAATCAGTTAGCAGTTAGATTCACAGTTAATTAGTTCAAAATAGCATGGACCATAGAGTAATTTTTAGGATTCACAGTGGAATTCATGTAGGGTAAGGATTCAAATCCTGAAATAAACAGATGATGATTCCTAATATTGAATCATGAATAGTGCTGCCATCTGGAGTAATAAGATGAAAATAATGGAAAAATACAATCAAATAAATTTAGGATTCAAATAATCAATGTATTTGGTTGAAAACCAAAAAATAAAACCTAATATTTAGACGTAAATTTAAATTTGAATAAAATGTATGCGGAGAAAAAAAAAAAAATAAATAAATAAATAAAATAAATAAATAATTAAAAGAATTTTTTTATTAAGTGTTTGGGATAGCCATTAATTAATGCTAAATTTTTAAAGAATCGAAATTGTAATTTTTGATGTTTGTCAGACACTAAATATTTGATCCTTAGATTAAAATTAAGAAGAATATTGACAAATACAGATTTATGTAAGCATGTTTTAAAGTTAGTGAAAAAATTTACCTTAAAGGGGAAATCTTTCTTTTTATCGTACAAGTCAAATTCTAATTGGCCATTACTATTAAGAATAATTTTTAAATCTAAGAAATTAATGACACTAGAATCCAAATCAGTACTACTTAGAGACAGATTTTCAGGATATTTGACAGGTAAGTTTAGTTTGGTGCGATTTTTATCCAAATATAATATAATTATATCATCAATGTATCGTAGTAATTTAAAGTTAGTACACTCAATGTCACGCTCATAATAATATAAGTATAGATCAGCTAATATGCTAGAAGCAATTCCACCTTGTGGCAATCCTAAACGTTGTATATATAAATAATTATTGAATAAAATATAGTTATGGAAAAGGATAAACCTAGTCAGAGTTTTAAAGGCTGAAGGAGTAATGCTAACATTTAGATTTAAATACTGCAAATTTTCTACAAAGAGTTTATTTATAATATCAAACATATCTTTAATATCAATATTATTAAAAAGATCATTGAAATCAAAAGTTTTAATACCAGTAATATCAGTAAGATTTTTAATTTTATTTTTGAGTTGAAAACTATTTTTTAGAAAAAAATTACACTTGTTAGAAACAATATAACTATGTAATTTTTTAAGGATATTCAATAACATAATATTAGCATTAGAAGTATAGGCATTGCAGGCAACAGAAACAGTACGAAATTTAATAGGATCTTTATGAAATTTTGGAATTACAACTAAATAAGGATAATTGTAGTTATTACATTTAGTTTTTATCAACTTATAATAATTAAATATATGCCTATTTTTAATATCGATACTGTCATTAATCCTAAGAAAAATATTACTAGTATCCATAGTATCAAAAAGAAGTTGTTTATAATACTTTTTGCAAATAATTGCATAGTTATTAGCCGCCTTGTCAACATAAGTAATAATAAATTTAGACTGTAAGTCTAAAATTGCTGAATGAATTTCTTTGAAATTATAGTACTTGATATTAGAAAGATGGTGCATATTATAAACTAAATCAAGTTTAAATTTCTCCAATAACTTAAATTTCCACTCATTAAAAAATTCCACTGGTTTATTATAATCAATAGCAATTTTGTATATAAAGAGATCCAAGTCTAAATTAAATTGAGTAATGATATCAATAAATTTGAATTTTGAGGGCATCCGAAATTTAGTACCATACTTCATCAAAGATCTAAGAGTAAGATTTTCCACAATATTGATATCACCAGTAATAATATGACCATGAGATGTATTGAAAAAAGATTTATATTTGGAATCAGAACAATAGCATGGAGGATGATCATTAGAAGTAAGAAATTTAGCAAATTTATTGTAGTTAAATATTTTTCTACCTAAAGTAATATTGTATTTAAAAGTTTTTTGAATGATGAAGTTTTTGATGGGAAAAGGATTGGATGGATCATTAAGTAAATTGTGAATATGAAGTTTATTAAAAACCAGATGAGAAAAATTTATCACCAAGAGAGAGTTATTTATTTTTTGACCAGACTTTAAATCAAGTTTAATATTAAAACTCTCAGCCCTATAGTGTAAAATATCAAAGAATACATCACTGAAGTGTGAATCAAAAGAATGAGAATGGAATACTTTAAAATATTTAAGAAGATACTTCTTTTTTATTCCAAAAATAAAATTACGTATAACTTTCCAATTATAAGACTGAAGAAAAATACTTTCTAAGGATTTGAGATTTTGTAAAATATATGAAATGCCCAACATATTTATACAAATTTTTTATACATATATACATATTTATTATACATATATAGATAAATAGATTCGTAGTTTATCGGTCTTTTTTTTTATATTGAAAAGGTTATAAACAGATTTTTTGATATTTGCATGATTCAGGCAATATTTTATGTTCATTTCGCTAGTTTCACTTTTCTCGAATATAAGTTGCTTCATATACACGTAGTTCTTGAGTGTTAATGAACATGGTTTAATATAACTTAAAGTTTTTTTTTTTTTTTAGTTGCCGTTCTTTTTATAAAATTTAAAGAAAGTTTGTTTTATGTTTGACGTAATTAAAATGTTACTTTTGAAGGAATGATAGATGAATCGATATACAAAGTTAATATAAGTTTTAGAGTATTTTGTAATGCTCCTTTCTTTCTTAAAAATATCTGGTTGAAACAACAACAGGACTTCCATTACCCACTGTTATACGTATTATATGCATTTTTCATAGATATTATATGCATTTTCTGGAATTTTCCAGTAAGAGAAATTTGATGCACGTATGAAGACATATAAAACAGAATTTACATAGCGAGTTAAAAAAGAAGAAGAAGAAGAAGAAGAAAAGAGCTTTTTTTAAACACCAATTTCCGAGATCTAAAACTGAACTAGCTAATCAGGATGACCGTTAATATTCTTATAATAACCACTTATTCTAAAATGGTTTAATGAAACAATTTTCAAGAAAATCGTTAGAGCCGTTTTTGAGATACCAACTTTTACCGAAACTTAAAATACTCAATTATTGACCGGGAAATAATTATTACATAGAAAAAGACATTTAAAACTGAGTTAATATGCCGAGTTTGAAAAAAATCCGCTGTTTAAAAAAAAAAAACTCACTTGCGAGACCTGAAATTGAGCTATTTGTACAGGACGTCTATCAATTTTCCTCAACTAATCAACTATATCATTCGAAAGTGCATCTAATAGAGTTTTTATATAACTATTTTCAAGAAAATCGTTAGAGTCGTTTTTGAGGTACGGACTTACGGTTCCATTTCCGGTTTTCGATGTCCTACTTCCGTTTTTACAATTTTAACAAAATTTGGAAAATTCATCTCTGCGCTAGACCTGTGACAATTCTGAAGTTTCGTAGTTCTATTTTTATTAGTTTCGGAGATATGATAGCCAGAAGATTGCACATATACAAACATACTAACCAATTGCCAAAAAATACTTTTTTAGACTCACGAGGCCTTATAACATGTAAATCAGGTGAAAACTCGATATCGAATTTTTGGGACGAATGCAATACCTCCATTACCTACAGTAGTAGATTAATGAACGTAAAAAAAAATTTTGATGTCCCCATAGACAATAGAAATTCAATTATTTTATAACTTGTCAGAATTTGCTACAATTGACACAAATTTGGCTGGATTATATACTTTGCGCTGTGAGTGACATAAATGAATGTACATGCTATATAAATACACTGATAGTCTATAAACACATTGTTTTCTGCTTCAAGGAAATAGATATAAGAACAGTTACCATACGACGTATCGGCATGAAGATTAAATGAAGTTGAATATGATCTAACATATCTGCCGCTAGTAGCGGTACAAAACAGGTGCCATATTGAATCTACTGATACATTAGCTAGTGATGCGTTATTTAACGGTTCCGGCTCTTACGATTTAGACTTCATGTTTTTTCGTTCATGTCAAATTCTGTAAAATCAATACTCCAAGATACTGACAGAAAGTTATGTACAATATAAACTAATTTCTGCATTTTTCAAGCTAGCTGGAAGTTTGCACTTGAAAGAGTGTCTTAGATAGATAATATTTATTTTTTTTTTTAAAAACCTAGTCCATGTGAGCATAACGGAGGTATTATCTTCAGCTAATATTTAAGATAGGTGTCTAGAAAATCTGTTAGATTGGTTCTAGTCATTACAATAGCAAGTTTTAAGTAAAATGTTTTAAGTATAATTCATATAAGATACAGAGTTAGAATATCGAGTTTTAACTTCCTGCTGATATCTGTTTCTAAGTCATGCTGATAATTAACTAACACATACATACACACACTGACCAACTGCCGAAAACCCGAATTTCTAATATTGTGCACTTCAAAGCGTGTATATATATATATATTTATATTTAAAAAAAAAAAAAAAAAATCAGTTTTAAAATTCGACCTCAAAACAATGCTTTTTTTACCATACACGAGTAATAGAAAGAAAAATATCACCAATTTTTTTTTATAACATAAAACACTACTTTTAAAATAAACCATGGCATAAAAAACGTAACAATGTTCATTGCTAAATCTTTAATCGATGCTCTTTTTGACCCTCTAAAAGCATGTAAGTATTTCCAGAAATTTGCGAATTATTTTATTCAGTTGTCCCTCTTAGCTTTGTCTCGAAAAGGTTCGTAATTATGATTTATGGGCCTGATATCAAAACAACTGGTGAAGTATCAATCCCTGGACACATTTAATATCACACAGACGGAGGGTATTAAAAGCCCCTGGGTATTTGCGATCCAAGCTCTTGAGTGAACACGTCATGCCTTAACTGACACAAGCGGGAGCTAGAATCAGCCCTTGAGCAATTACTAGTTGAAGGATTTACTTATGGGTTATTCATATACGTATTGTTAAATGGGATGTATTTTGTATAAATTCGAAATTAAAGCTAGAAAATAGTTAAATGATAAAATAATGATATTTTTCAAAATCGTTCATCATTTTTACAGCGAAAAATAATGATAATTTTTAGTGTGAATGTATGTAAATCACATAACACAAAAAAAAAGTTATATATTTCCTAAGGATATTTTATCTAGTTGTACGATTTTCATACATGAAATATCCCTAAAGCAATTAGGGCCGCGGTAGCCCAGTCGGTAGAGCGCCGTTCTCGTAATTGGAAGATTGCGGGTTTGGTACTCGAGCCGGCCAAAGATCGTCGTGTACACTAATAGTGGCTGGGGCACGTAAAATCTCTCGTGGCCGCAATGTCCTCCATGTTCACATCAAAATTATACCTTTGGGGCCAACGAAGCGGTGGAGCCATCCTCTCCGTGTAGGATCAAAATTCTGATGGCATGTCTCCGGACCACCTGTAGATGTAAGTTTCAGACCGTCGCCAATTGCCCAATGTGCAGCACTAGTACGACGTAAAGCCCAATCAATCAATCAATAAACCGTAAATCGACTAAAACCAATCATTATCTTTTTTATAACTTTCAATATTTTAAAATAGAACAAACGTATTCATGCTTCTTCTTCTTCTTATTTTTTTTTTTAATATACCTTATTTTAAATTTAGAAATTTAGATTAAAAACATGCAACTAATATTTAGTTCTTAAATTTGTGATTTATATTTAGTTATGTACCAAGATCATTTGAATAATTAATTATAGCAATTTCGTCATATATTTCTGCTTTTTTTTTTTTTTTTTTTTAATACTTTAATTCTTCTCATGTATTTTTCGAGTATTTAAAAATAGGAAGAAAGTTGAAAACGAAGCTATAACTTCTCGAAGTACAAGGGTACGAGATGACTGAAAAAACATTTCATACACTGTTAAATATTTCATCAGAAAATTTAGTGCAAGTATTTATCTTCAGTCTTATGTAAAATTAAGAGAAAAACAAATGGAAATGTTTAAAAATCTTTTTTATATTTAAATTTTAAAGTCTAATATTAATTTAATTAGTTACTGGCAAGAATATGAAACATCCAACACATTTGTATATATAAATTAAAATAAGAGAAGTCGTTAAATAAATAAAAGAGAATATTACTATAGGGATTTGAGTACTTTTATCCAGATAGTATGTTAAATTAACGCTACTACACTTCAAAAAATTTGAGCTCATAGTTCATAATGATAAAGAGTTTTTCGTCGCGTCTCTGTAAAAGTCTACACTGTAAAAAAAAAAAAAAAAAAAAAAAAATCAGTATTTTACAACATAAGGTGCTGGCACCGCGGCTGTCAACACAGTTGCTGTAAAATTTACAAGCTGCTGTTTTTAATGGTGCTGTAAAATTTATTGCACTTTGCTGTGAATTTTACAAGATGTTGTTTTTAGTAGCGCTGTAAATTTAATTGCACTTTACTGTGAATTTTACAAGATGCTGTTTTAAAATGTGTTGTAAAATTAACTACACTTTGCTGTAAATTTTACAACACTTTTTAAAACAGCATCTTGTAAAATTCACACCAAAATGTAGTTAATTTTCACAGCAAAGTGCAGTAAATTTTACAGCACCATAAAAAACAGCAGCTTGTAAATTTTACAGCAACTGTGTTGGCAGTCGCGGTGTCAGCACCTTTTGTTGTAAAATACTGAAATTTTTTTTTTTACAGTGTATAAATGCAATACTCACAAAAATCTATACAGCTCGTGCGATGGTAACTTATAATACGTATATAAATTTTCAGCTCAATCGGACTAGGCATTTAAATGCTATCGCAATTAAATAATTTGAGCCCATAATTCATAATGATAAAGTATCTTTCGCTTTGTCCCTGTAAAAAAACTATAAATGTTAGATAGACCAAAATTTTTACAGTATCGTGTAATATTGATCTATAATATGTATATAAATTTTCAGTTCATTCTAATACGGCGTTTAGATTCTATCGCGAAGTAAATGATTTGAACCCGTGGGTTTTTTTGAACCCAGAATTTTTTTTATTATTATTATGGCCTATGCACAGGCCATAATAATAATAATAAAATTTCTTTGTATCTCTGTAAAAAAACTGTGAGTGTTAGATTTACCAAAATCTATACACTTAAGGCGACAATCACCTATAAAATGTATATGAATTTCAAGCCCAATCGAATAAGGAATTTAGACGCTTTCGTGCTTTAAATAATTTGAGGCCATAGGCCATAATGATAAAAAAAAAAAATTCTTTAAGTACCTGTAAAAAAATATAAGTGCTAGATCTGTCAAAATCAATAGGGTTCGTGCTACGGTGACTTACAACATATGTACCAACTTTTATTTTATTTGAACAAAGCATTTACACGATATCGTGTTCACTCACACACATACATACATACACGTGACACATACATCATACGGGATATATACACACATACATCACCATAAATATAGCAAAAAAAAAAAAAAATACTCAGGTTACCTCAAAACTTATAGGTACTCCAAAATCTCAAAGTAAAATTTTTAACGTGATTAGAATTCTTTCATTACATTCTTTCCTTGTTCCGAAAGTAAAAATTAAATTAAATAAAAATACAGAATAAAGTTTGAGAATCTCGATTACTTAGTTGTAACTAAGAATTCTTTTATATTTACAGTATAGACTTTGGATAAACATCAGTATATTTACAAAAATTTTTAACAGTGTTGATAGATAACCAAGCAATAAATAAATAAGAATATTTTCTAATGATTTAATGATTAAATAATACATTTTATCTTAAGGAAAATGGTTTAATATTACTGGAGAATAAGTAAATTGAATTATTAACTGCAACATTTATTTAATATTAAGTGTACTTTTTCAATAAATATTTTTATGCTATTCATGATGTACTTTGACAATAGTTGTTAGTATGAAAAATTTTGAAACAATTCATTAACTCAATGTACAAATTCCTTAAATAGAAAAGGCGATTAATCAATCAAAAATTATCACAACTCCAGATTGCCGCCTTTCTGTTAGGACACTTTGAAATATGAGGAACTGTTGCGTGAGGAATTGTCTAGTTGTTGTATGAGGAATTTCCTTTGTTGCTACCACTATTTTAATACAAAATCTGTACTATATTTTTATAGTAAAGTGTCTTTATTAAATAGTATAGATATTATTAATATTGTATAAAAATAATGGTAGCAGAAAAGGAGAAAAAATTTCATTTCCGAAAATGTCCTGAAAAAAGTGCGAAGACTCCGAACTCAGATGTATATAAATATTCTTCACATGTTACTACAGTCAGTACTATTTCCTTGACTCTTCCAACTTTATGTGGTAATTTTCTATACTATGTTTACCATGATCAATTAAATTGAAAATTGCTACATCCCATACAGACACTGATATCCATTGGACGTCTAAATTACATCCAAATGATCCATAAAAGGTACAAAATAATTGAAAAATGTCCATTAATAGTCCTGGATATCCTGCACTAATTATAGATATCAATTAGATGTTTAAATATAGACGAAATTTAGACGTACTTTTTTCGATGTCTAATAGATGTGCAGTTGGTAACAAAAGTGTCCGAACACTAGCAAAAATTCCTATGTAAAAAAAAAAAAAAAAAAAAAAAAAAAAAAAAACACTTCATACGGTTTTGTTAAATAAATCCTTGTCCAAACCTGTTCTTAGTCAGTGTAAGAATATGATTCGATAAGGATTTATTTAACAAAACCGTATGAAGTGTACTTTTTTTACATAGGAGTTTTTGCTAGTGTTCGGAAACTTTTGTTACCGACTGTAACATGTTATATCAAAACAAGATATTTTCAATATCTATTAGATCCAACAAGTCCAATTATTGGACATTTGGAGATTTATCGGATATGTAACAGACATCTAATGGATGTAAAAAAGGTTGACATTTATCGTGCTAATAGATATCTGCACAACATTTATAGACATTTTATGGATCATTTTTAAACTTTTATACGTATTTATAGGTGTCTTATGGCTGTAAGTGGCTGTGTGGGATAGTGGTGGAACAGTCTGGGTTAAAAGACAGCAGCAACCCTGATTATATAATCATATAATTTTCTTATATATTCTATCCCACACAGCTACTTACATCCATAAGATATCTATAAAAGTTAATTGATCCTTTAAATCTCTATAAACATCCTACATATATCTATTAGCACGACCAAATATCACTCTTTTTTTACATCCATTGAATGTCCGTTAAATCTCTTTCAATGTCTGTTAAATCTCCAAATATTCAATAATTGGACTCGTTACGTCTAATACATATTGAAAATATCTAAATCTTGTTTTGATCTAACATGTTACATCTATTAGGCATAAAAAAAAGGGCACGTCTAAATTTCGTCTACATTTATATATCTAATTGATATCTATAATTAGTACAGGATATCCAGGATTTTTAATGGGACATTCTTAAGATGTTTTGTAACTTTTATGGATCATTGGATGTATCTTAAATGTCTAATAGATATCAGTGTCTATGTGGGATTTTTAAATTAAAAATACATTTAAATATTAAAATAATTTTATCTTAACTAACTTAATAAGGAACTAAAGTAACTTGAAAGTAGCTATAAAAGATATTCAACATTCGTGTGTGTTTTTCTAGGATTTCAGTTCCTTTTAAATATGTTCCGAGTAGCATCTAATATGAGATGTTTTGCGAAACTTTAATTTCTGCATTTCCCTGCACATATAAACTAGATAAAATGTTATAACATACGTGCTCCTAATCTTAATTCTAAGAAACCCTTGAACTTTTCGAATTAGTAATGCAAATTTACCATGTAAATAATACTTTTATATAACTTTTGACACAATGCTTCCTCACAAAATAATAAGTTATATAGAATTTAAGCTGCTTTGGAAATTTTCTGCTACACTGTGTATATTTCTGGACAATTCTTCAAAATCACGAAATCCTATAAAGTGAAGTTTTGTTTGTTACCATTCAAAAAACTTTATTTAATCTTGAGTGTACTGATATTAAGAAAACAGTTTGTGAAATATATTGTGTATATTGTTAGAATAAATTTAAAAATCTAAGCATTGCATAAAATGGATTTAGATTACTTTAAAGGATTAAAATACTTTTAACTCTTTGTGACAAATGTAATGACGGGGGTCTAATGTCACACTAGAGTTTCAAATCAAATATAGTGACATTTAATAATGAAAATTTTAGTCTTCATAGTGTTTTTCATCTATGTTTATATTTTACTGGTAGAGTATCTCAAAATAAAAATATATAACGGGTGTACCAGAATAAAATAGACTATTACTATTTGTATGTATGCATGGAAATTTTATATTATATATAGACACATACGTTTTTTATAGATTCCCACTTACATTGGTAAAATCTGTGCAACAACTCAAAAGCAAAAATTACATTGCAACTACAGGATAGTATGAAGAGCAATGAAGTACAAAAATTGGTACTTTCCAAGTTCAAAAGTGGAGAATCCAGAAGCAATATATTTCGTCATTTGAAAGGTGTTTTAAGTTGTGCCACTGTTTTTAAGTGGTGTAATATGTTTAGAAAGAGTAACAATATTAAAACATCTCAACCTCCAGAATGCCCACGCATTGTCCGCACCAAAAATCTGATTCAAAATGTGAAGAGTTGCTTGACAGGTAAGAAGAGCATATCCAAAAGGAAACTTGCTAGGGAACTGAAAGTACCAAAACCATCTGTACAGCGAATACTTAAAAATGACATTGGATTAAGACCTTACAAAAAACTAATACAACCTAAACTCATAGAAATCCAAAAACAGACAAGAATCAAATTCGCTAATTGGGTGCGACACAATTTCAAAAAAGGTTAGACTAAGAGAATCTTTTTTTCTGATGAAAAAAGGATTCAAATCCACTAGACTACTCGATTTAAGATGAATTTGTACAGCAGATAAATTGGGATAAAATAAAATGTTCAAAAATACTGATTTCAGAACTAAAACGAGCTGTAAAGAGAATAAGAAAGGACGTAATAATGAAAAGTTGTCTAAGTTGGACCAGACGCTTACATCGAATGGCAAACAGCAACAGGGATTATTTACATAAATAAATATGTTGCATTTTGTTTATTATATTATCTATATCGTTTATGTGTAAAATCAAGTTGGGTTTCATCTAAATAAATTTAGTTGTACATCAATTTATATCAGTCTATTTTATTCTGGTACACAAGTTAATACACGGACAATTATAGGATATATTGTTCAAGATTTAATCGACCATATCCATTAATAATAATAATAATAATAATAATAATAAGGAATATTTAAATACAAGAAAGTAAATTTTATAGAATCTAATATTTAGGGCCTATATTTAGCTAAATATAACGAGAAAATTATGTATTTCTATTGGGGGAAAAAAAGTTACAAAATACTATGTAGAGCAGATATATGCAATAACTCTTTTGGGTTGAAACAGTAAAACATAAATTTCATCAGACGTAAAATATAGACACGAGTGCAGCGTAAAAGCAGAAACGCGTAATTGCTTTTTCATTGTATTTGCGTCTATTTATTTTAGACTGAAGAAATCGTGAACTTGAATACTAAACATTTTGTATTAATTCATCATTGAATAACAGTTTTTTAGTACAATGCATTAAAAAGCCTCCAGATTAATAAAAAAAAAAGAATATATATTGAGGTCCTATTTAAATAATTATTATAATGCTTTTGGATAGATTTTTAAATATTAATTCCAAACATTTAACAGGTCAAAAACATATTTTTGTACGTTAATTGTAAAAGTCTTTAAGAATTGAGTAGGGAAATGCTAATGATTTGGGCAAATGGCGCGTGACAAATCAAATAAATGCATGAAAATAAAGGTGTTGTGGTATCGTATTTGAACATACGAATAAAATAAATGTTTGGATAATATCTTAAGACAAATTATCTTAATATATATCAGGAATCATCTACATACCACAGATATTTTATTTGCAAGTCGTAGAAACAAAATTCAAAACAAGAACCCTTTTTTCATGCAGTTATAGAAAGGGTCATAGCTGCCTAAGTACCTAGTCATAATCTACCAGTCTTAACTGTAAATTTGTACGGTTTTTTAATGCTATTTTTTCTGAGTAAAGAATTTCAACTTATTTAATCATAGAAAACTGCTTCAAAATTTATAAAAGGTTTCCATTAAAAATAACTGGTTGCGAAAATCCAATACAAATTGACAACTATATAAAGTATATGAGTGAGTATATTTATGTACATAAATTATTTATTTAGTTTGTATGTTTTAAATCACATACAACTACCTTTAAAAAAAAAAAAAAAAACGCAATACCGGAAAACTATATTTTCTATATTTTACTTTATACATTTTTAATCTTTCTACACTATTTAACATTGTTTAGAATTCCATGTGTATTTGGTAGTGTTGTTTCCAAATTAATTTCTCTTAGAATAATTTTTCTTTTTCGGTTCTTATGTAAATTTCAAAGATATTTTCTATTGTTCTTACAAAGTGATTTGAAGAAATCTAATAAGGTTTTTCCTTTTTTTATTTGGATATTTGAATATCAAATCGGAATTTATACCTGTAAAGTAGTCTCTATTCTTGCATTAATTTAAATAATTTAATTAATAATAATAATAAATTGTTGCTATAAACTGTATTTTTTTAAGTTTTCTATTTATTTCATAGCAAGCCTTTGGATAAAATATAAAAACTTTTGTTTCTTTCCAATTGAATAATATTTATACAATCATATTTCTTTAAATTTATTCATCATATTCTTTAATTTAAATAACAAAAATATTTAAAAAGAGCATTTATTTTATATTATACAGCTTTACTTTATTTATGTAACATTAAAATTAGAACAATAATATCTATTTATTTAAAATTAATAAAATTTACCCTTTTTGGGTAAAACACAAGGAAAAAGCATATTGAAAAAAAAAAATGCATTCACTTAAGAGAAAAACAGAGTTTTATTTTAGAAATTAAATGTTGTTTCTGAATAAGCTATTAACATGGATAAGTTTTATACTTTATAAAATGTGAATAAAATGCTAAACTGTATTCTAATAAAAATGTATATTTTTTATAAAAATCTATAACATGAATGAATGAGCGTCACGAAGAAAATTTCACTTGTATAATTTATCAAATAATTTATCTTTTTATTGGAAGTTTAAATGGAAAATTTCTTTTCATGCCACGTGGAAAATTTGCTTCAGTTTGTTTTCGTTTTGATTAAAGAAATCTAGAAAATGCTTTATATGGATTTAGTGTATATTCAACGTGACAATGGTAGTATGAAGATAAACAGTGCATAAAATGAGGGAGTCTTGTAAGGGAATTAATGGAAAGAGATTGTAAATGTATAAAAAGCAATACTTAAAAGAAAAAGAAAAAAAAATGGTACTGTAAAATAAAATAGTTTAGTATGTGAATTTAATTAATCGCAAGAACAACTTATCTTGATGTGTTATTTCTTAAATACTCTTTTTTTTTTTACTTCTGATAAAAACTTATTTTGATTTATGTAATACTTTTATAAAAGACTTAATTATGTTTAACAAAAGTTAAATATGTATAAGAAAGGATTTAGACCTTGGTATAACACACCAATGTTCTAACCACTGATGTGAATTTTATCGATCACATGTTGACAGAATTAACTCAGAAATTCATTTTATTTTTTATGCTTTTTGAACATAAAGCTCTTGAAAATTTCATAAAAGCTAATTTGGAATTTAAGTTCTTAATTTTTTTTTACTTTCGCTGTCTTTTTTATCTATTTATTTGTGTGTGTGTTTGTGGTTTTAGATAGCATTAAAATCCTAGTGTAATCTGTCACAACTATAAAATGCGCCTTGGAAAACGTGGATTCAGTAGATTGGCGGTCGAGTGAAGACAGCTGATTATTTTAACTTACAATAAAATTAAAACATATGGGATATCGGATAGAATCTATAAGGATATTATGCTATAGGATAGAATAAACTATAGAACAGGTTATAATACCATTTGGATATTTAAATCACAATATTTGATAATGTTTCAATAAGAAATAAAAGTTTGTTTTTGTATAATAGTAAATAGCTATTTTAAGAATACCTCTAATTTTAGTTATACATTATATTTTTTTAAATGAATTATATTTACTTTTCCAAGAAATATCGTATAATTAATATATATATGTATGTATCTAGTTAAACAAAGTTTTGCACTAACATTGACTAATATTTCAGTATTATTTCATTGACAGTTCTATGTTTTAGATAATCATTTAGGGCATTAACAATATATATCAAACGTTAATAAATACTTAAAGTTTGTTTTTAAGTAACAGAAAAAGTAGCTATTTTAAAACTACTTTTTAATTGAAAACTTTACTCTAACATACACTAATATTGATAGTTAATAATACTGACATTTTCAATAACGACAATGAAATATTTTAGAATTTTATTTAAGATACTTGCAATATTGATTAATATTCCAACAAATTAGTAACATTTATTTTTAAGTAATATTAACTAGCTATTTTAAAATTAAACTTAAGTTAATCTTCCTTTTTTATTCTTTTTCTAAAATATATTCCTTTTGAAAGAAATATCGCATAAGAGAAAAACAAAATGTTAAGCCAAAATAAAATTTCAACAACTCTTTTTTCCGTAATATTTTTTCTTGCTGTTCTCGAAAGAAGTGGACCTAAAATCTATGTTTTCCAAACAACCAAAATGATGTAGGCCTCGAAGGAATCGTATCATTCTGTATCTATTTCACTTCTAAGTAGAAATTCCATAATCTTAAATCATGGATCCAAGAATTATTGGTAACTGAATAAATAAAAAGAGGCAACAAGCTGAACATTACAGATAAATGTGTCATATGTGTAAGATATACTAAATTTGTGAATGGAACAAAATTTATTTTGGATTTTATCCTATTTATATCTAAAAAACAACTTTAAGCATATGCAGAAAATATGTTTACTAAAGTAGTGTTTCTAGCTAAATATTTTCCGAAAGTTTTTTTTTTTTTTTTTTTTTTTTTTTTTTTTGTATATCAGTCTATCTACGATATACGATATGAGTGTGTAGAAAATGAAAGATTGTGGTATAAAGATACCCGGATTTAGATTATGAAATGGTAAATAAATAAGTAATAGATTTTTTATATACTAACTGGATAAATCTCTAAGTAATTCCATGAGGTATTTTTGAAAATCGAGCGTGTACAAAAATAGATAAATTAAAATAAAAAAATAATTGAATACATTTGAAAAAAAAAAATGTATTTTATTTAGAATTAAATTTATATCTACATATAATTTAAAAATATATAGATATATAGTACAGATATACAGAAATAGATAAATAAAAGTGATGTAATTAGAGTTATATAAAATAAATTGAATTACTCGCAGACTGAAATTAATATCTTCACGCTAATGTAAAAACATATAGACACACAGTACATCTTAAAAGTTATAAACACAAGAGTATGTTATTACGACCTTGAATAAGTTCTCGCTAATTTTTTGTACAGCGTCTAATGTTCTTGCTTCTGGATCCATCTAATGCTTTCAAACGTTTGACTCTGTTGTGTCATTTACTCGTAATAATTTTGCAAGTTAACTAGCGTCTGACACGAGTCTTCATTAAGTAATTCCTCCAATTCTTCGTCTTCTAACTTTTTTCTTGCGCAAGAGCATTCTTTATCTCAAGATCAAAGTCATTATTTCTGATTGGTTGGCTGGATTTTACGTCGCACTAGTGCTGCGCAGATGGGCAATTGGCGACGGTCTGGGACACACCCCTAGAGGTGATCCGGAGACATGGCATCACAATTTTGATCCTCCATGGAAGGGATGGCTCTCCCGCTTCGGTGACCCCCAGAGGTATAATTTTTGATGGGAACATGGAGGACATTGCGGCCACGAAAGAGTTTACGTGCACCAGCCACCATTAGTGTACACGACGGTCTTTGGCCAGCTCGAGTGCCGAACCCGCAATCTTCCAATTACGAGGCCGGCGCTCTACCGACTGGGCTAACACGGCCCCATTATCTCAGAAGCGTCGAAACCAGCCTCTGCATATTGTTTCCCACAGACCATGCTCACGGTAAGTATCAACAAAAAATTTATGTGCTTCAGTTGCAGATTTCTTTTGAATCAAGTAGTGCAATAAAATTTCCCGTAAATACCCTTTACTTGGCGCAAAACACGACATTTTTAGAATTAAGGAAAAAACGTTGTTTAGAATGTGGCGAACTAACATACTCTAATGTTCAAGCTTACCGACAGTACTTCCATAGAGACGTGCTACCTGAAATTACATGCACATAGTCCTAGTAATGCCACCTGTTAAGAAACAGTGAAAGCTTATTCAGAGTCTTAATAATTTTGTAAAAATCGAAAACTGGCAAATTAATTCTAATATACCAGCATAAACATAAATCAAATTCCATTAACAAATATATCTTTCGGTAAAACTGAATTGTTAAAAAAAAAAAAAAAAAAAAAACAGTTTTAAAAATCGTGTTACAGACTTTTATATATTTAAAGGCAGTTTTCTCAAACATGTAGACAAAAGAAAATAGACAAAATTATTCATGGTATACTACAATACACTGAAAACGCAATTCTCGCAGTTGAAAATAATAAATAAATAAATAAATAAAAGTTTGAAATCCAAAAGAAGGTCTATTTCGGACATTTGTTTGACTATTAAACGTTCAGAAAAAATATGTTTGTATGAGAAACATTTTTCAAAGCATATATCATATAACAGAATGTTTTAACTAATGTAACTCAATTCATTAAAAAGGTCATATAAATATTTATTTTTTACTAATACGTTAAAATAAACCAACGCAATAATGCACTGAGAAAAAAAAAATATATGCCGCCTTCATATAGACCGAATAAGTGGTCATTTTCTAAATCTCTAAACTAGAAATATAGATTATAAGGCACGTCAATAAGCTGAATAGACGAAATGATCGAGAATTTCTAGTCTATACATTTCTAGATGGGGAAACAATATTCTAAATCTTATGAATCCTTTGAATTGCGAGAAATTCTCGCTTTATTTTCTTGAATTAGGTTATAAACTACGATTATAGCTGCTAGAACCCGCCTCTTGTTTTAACATTTATTTGCAGAGCTTTTTAAATAAGTTTGGCTTTGGTAATATAGGCAACCGCTCTAGAATTCTAATAAGGATTTCTTGAACTCGCTTTAAAAGGAGACTAGAATTTATAAGGGTGATATGGAACTATTTTTACTAGAGCTACAATCTAGATTATAGATATTTAGTTACATAAGGTTTTCTCAGTGTCATCGTTAATACTGTCAAATAACTGGTATAATGCTTGAACTAATTATGAGTATTACTTTTTATAAAATTTCTTTTAATAAAAATAATTTCAACAAAAATTGATAAATGATAATCACGTGCAACAAGTGCACTTAATGATTACAGCTTTTATTTATTTATTTAGAATTGACGTCTGTGGAGCAAAACGCCTCTGGGGCATATTATATGTGCCAATATATGTGCCAATATGTGATAATATATGTGCCAAGAAATACATTATGCCAACTCCTTAAGGAATTTCAAGAACAAAAAAAGCACGAATCGCATCAGAAATTGCGTCATGAACTAGTCAGTTTGTACCAAGCTAGAAGACATGCCTTTCGCTCGAGAGGGGGCTTACTCTTTTATTTAGTGATCAAAAGAAGTGGAATTTGCTATCAGATGCACACGTGTCACTCTTTCTCTATTACCAAGTCATGCCACCGGATGTTTGATTCTTCATAGTATAAGGAAATCATATTCAAAAATGAAATGTTTCGAATTCTGTTTTCTAGATCTCCCTGTTTGAACATTTCGCATTTTATTTCAGTAGGTAATTTAAAAATAAAAAGAAGAAGAAATTTAAAAATTTCTTTTTGAGATTTAAAATTAGAGACCTGCGTTTACCTAATGAAATGAGAAATTATTATTATTATTATTATTATTTTTTAATTGTTCATTAAGATAAAAGAGGACATGTTTGAAAAATAAATTGAAAATAATCGCAAAACTTTTTCTTTAAATGAGAGTTTATTATAATAATAATCAATAAAACCCCCATAAGTTAACATGGGAAAGAAGTAAAAGGGAATCTCAGTGATGTGTAATAAACGGCAGGTTTGTTATAATTTAAGCATCTTTAATTATTGAACCTAAAACTATTGCATGATTTTCCAATTTATGTTGTTTGCTTAGAAAACATTTATTTATTACGCTTTTGCTTTTGCATTTTGTTGCATTTTATTGCTGCTAGTGGTCTTTTTAAAACTAAAACTAAATCCAGTGGAAGGCAAATTGAAAATTGCCCTGATAACATTACTTCCTTCAGATAAAGTGTTATGTTTTACTAGAAAAGCCCCGGTTCGGGAACGAACCGAATTCTCTCTTTTTTTAAAATATTGTTACTGAGTGAATTTGTATAGGAAAATATGGAAGAAAGTCTTGTGGTGGCCACAACATACTAGTTTAAATTAACTAAAGTATGAAAATTTGGTGGCAACTTGCGTCAACACACATACAATCAGAGCCCAAGAAAATCTTTTAGTCGTTTATATACATATATAGAGATTTCTTTTAGCTATGTAAAAATTTTGAAACAAGTATAACAAGCATTTTATTTATTTTGCAAGGATGCACTTTTTATTTAAAAGTTTTAGTTGTTTAAAACGTAAGAGTTCCTAATAAAAATAATAATAAAAAAAAAACTTGTTTCATATTCGAGAAAATTTTCGTTTTCATAAAAATAATATAAACAGTTTTTAAAATGGGATAAGAATAGTGTAAGAAATAAGGTAGTTTCAATAGTTGTTTTCATTGAAAAAATACTGAAAAATTGAGTTAAATGAAAAAGGTATATATATTAATATCATAAAACGCATTTTGTGTTGTTTACACAGATCTTATTTTTCATATTCATATAATGTGTAATCATATAGTTAGATTAAAATAAAAATTGACCTTTTACTTACCTTATCAGTAGACCTCAAAAATGATTATTTAATAATCATAATAATTACGAAACAAACTTATAAAAAAAAAAACATCATAACTTGCAACAATATATAACATTTTTGTTTTTCAGGCGAGAATAACAGCTTTTCCAGAAACGAAACAATTGTAGGCATTTATACTGTATATTTTTTTAATTTATAGTGTTTAATTGTACAGTTTGTAAAAAATATCAATCGTGGCCAATATTTCTGTGTATCTTATTATACCACTGCAATGTTAAGTAACAAGTGTGAGCAAAATTTCGAATTATTTTTATTTAAACTAACAAGTATAAGGATAACCGACATTCATTAATCTTACTACTAATTGGTTTTTTCAAAATAATACTAATATTAATCTATTAGAAATAACATTTAATTAAACTACATTCACAGATAAAGTTTTAGGTGTTGTCTACAATGGAGGCCTGCACAGTTCAGAAACGGACTCTACCAGCATAATAATAATCAGAGCCCATCCCGGTCCAAAATGAAAATAAAAGTATAGTTTGAGCTTGGGCTGTATGCTAGAAATCCCTGTACGCCACAGCTTGTTCAGTGTTTTTTGGATTACGGGCCAACACGGCCTGCTCAGTTTTAAACAATTTCAAGCCTAACTGTACCAGAACCATTAAGTTATACATGACAAACATGTTACATGCTATGACAAACATGCCACTAACCATTAAGTATATAAGAAACATGTTTCTTTTTATAATTGTATATAATTATATATATAATATTTTTTAATAATCTGGTTTAATTCTGGCTATAGTACTTAGAGAATTTTCATTGCTGATCATAAATAGATCTGAATTGGAGAAGATTACCAAAATAATTTCTTTATAAAATTTTTTTTAACTCAAACTATCGTTGAAACTTAATTAAATTTCCTAATTTATATTATTAACGGGTGTTTATTATTTAATAACGTCAAATCGTAAGATTTCTAATGAAAAAAAAAAAAAAAAAAAAAAAACATAGTTGGATTTTTATGTGCTGTTAAAGAATTAATATGGAAATAACTGCTAAATATTATTTAAATTATACTTAAATATTAAGCAAAAATAGATATAGACTAAGATTATTAAAAAACAAATAACTATCCTTTAAATGATCCAAAAATATATTTACGAAACAAAGACAATAAAAAATCTAGCCGCTTTAATGTGTAAACACAAATTTCCATCAAAGAGTTTTTTTTTTTGTAATACATTTTTATTTCACTTAAACAACATTAAAAATCAAAATTAAATTCTAAAAAAAAAAAAAAAAAAAAAATACATAGTATTGAGTTGTCAAAACGGGAACAATTTAGTATTTAAACATAATATTTTTAAACCAAAAAAAATATACTCAAATTCAGTAACTGGGAAATTGTTATTGTGTTACCTTTATTAACATTTTCTATAAGCATACCATTAGAGAAAAATATTTACAAAAGAAAAACATCATATAATAGCTTAAGAACTATTTAAGAATATATTTTATTTTACGGAATAATCCTTCAAAACATTTTTTATTCTTTATAAATTCAAAAAGAAATTTATCTAACAAAAATTTCTATTTAAATTGTTAAATGATCTTTACAAGAAACGTTAATTACGCTTTCAGTAGAAATGTAAATCATAATTTCGTAACATCAGTTTCTATTATTCCGATTTCTTTTCTATCGCTATATTTATCTTTCTTTATTTTGCGTTGATTCTGATTCATAAATTAAATTAGTGTCAAGTGTTTTTTCTTTTTCTTTTTCATTATTTGATATGAAACATTTTTGATGTCTTTTATTTAAACATAATATGTAATTGATAATGACACATAATGTTGTTAATCACTAATTTTATTCAGTGCATTTCAAATTTAAAATGTTTAAATACTTAATGAAGGTTTTTGAAAGAGGAGGAGGGTAATAAATAAATAATAAAAAATATGTATCTTTCAGCCATTATCATACTTAATTAAATGATAAAAGAAAATAGACTATTTATTTTTTTATTTTTTATTTTTACTTACAAATGTCATTTAAAGATTTTTGTGTTATTTTTAATTGCTTTTAAAGTACATTATTAAATTTATTTTATATATACACTAAAATAATTATTTTTCATTTCCATGCATGAACACAAATTTTACTGACAGGAAACAAGATTGTCATTTTTAATCAAGAAACTTTAAAAGTCTTTAATTATTAAGATTTTTTATATTAATAATTCAAGACATTTCTTTTATCAAAAATTGAATGCAATTCACATCTTGTTTATTTTAAGTCTTTAAAACCTTATGTTTAGCATAGAATTTATACTATTTTTAAATTTTTAAAGCAACGTTTGATAATGTTATCCAAATTTTCATTGATTAAAATTAAATTGTTTGTTTGATAAGTATTGAGATTTTTGTTTTTGTCTTAAACACTTCTTATAGCATGTCTTATTCAGACCTCAAGTGTTTCTTTTTTTATTACAAGAAAAATTAATATTTACCCAGATTTTGAATTTTTTGAGATGTAAACTAATTATAAATTAGTTATTAATTTATTCAAAATGTCAAGTTGACAGACTTCTGATATTTTTTTTTCTTATTTACTTTATGTCATGTACAAAACATTAAAATAATTGTAACGTTTAAGTGAAAAAAAAAATGTAATAGCAACTATTTCAATAATTTTTGCCCACGAATAAAGACGAAATTTCTTAAAAACATTCTTCTGTAGCAATAAATATTTAATAATTTTTATAAGCTTTCTCCAATTAGTGAAAGTACTTTTTGAGAATTTGAAATAAAAAATAACGGAAAACAATCTAATTAGATTCACGATATGTTGTGAAAAAAAAACTGTAACTTCACTTTTAAATTTGTAATTATTGATTACTTTGCGAAAATAAAAATGTGCAGTTAATTTTTTATTACATACTTCAAAATATGTAATAATTCTCCCCTTATTGTAATACAGATCAATTATAATAATGGGAAAAAAAAATATATATATATATATATATATATATATATATATATGCAATAATTCTTCTTTTTATTTTTCAAGAAATAGGTAACATGCATGGATATTTCTTTTTTTAACTCAAATTATACAAAACAAAAAATATATTGAAGTTATATTTAAAAAGAAATTATTCATCTTCAACCAAAGTATTATATGTATATATTTTTAAATTCGTGTTTTTAATAATGAAAAAAATCATATGCTATCGCATATTTTTTTAATAACACACACACACACACACACACACACACAAAAGCACCTTAATTGAATATTGATGTTGGCGCGAATTCTTCGAAAACAAAATATTTACTCAAAGAGTATTAAAAAACATATAATATTTTAATTAGATATTGGTTGAGAAGAATCTATATTAATTTTTATTCTAATAAAGCCTTAAACGTTCATATAGCAATCAGTTATTAATTACGGCAAATCTTAATTAACTGAAGTAGATGTTAATTAAATGGATATTCCCAATAATTTTAATTATTAATGAACTAGACTAGACGGTGCTTAGTAAATGCACTTGTTTGTTTCTAGAAGTCATAAGATACAAATAAACGAAAAAATAGTGTAGCTGTAAAAATTAGTATTAAAAAGCAATGAATCCTACCTATATTATAGATTTTAACTAACCAAATATAAAGATTTTACATTTTATTTATGACAGTTATTATTTTAATATTTAATAGTTTTTTAGTTCCCTATCATACTTTAGATATTGAAATGTTTGGTATTTGAAACAATTTCTGATTTTTTCAATTTTACACGTTTTGGGATTTCATATACAGGGTAAGTCAAAATGAATATAGCGATTACAAACGGCTATAACTATTTAATGGAAAAGAATTTATCGATAAGATTAACACAAAATGTAGATGAAACTTCGAAATTTTGTATACATACGTCACAGATGTTCTATGTGACTTCCCTTGGTCACAGGGACAACATCTAAGCGGTAGTCCATTTCATGCCATACATTCTGAAGCGTTTGTTCAGTCACCGATGCAAGCGCATTATAAATGCGTACTTTGAGTTCTTCAATTGTTTTGGGCATGGGAAGCACATATACCCTGTCTTTCACATAAACCCATACATAAAAATCGCAGGGTCTCAAAGTGCGCACTTGTAATGCGCTTGCGTCGGTGACTGCAGACATGCTTCAGGATGTATGGCGTGAAATGGACAACCGTCTAAATGTTGTCCGTGTGACCAAGGGAAGTCACATAGAACATCTATGACGTATGTATACAAAATTTTGGAGTTCCGTCTACATTCTGTGTTAACCTTATCGATAAATTATTTTCAATTAAATAGTTATAGCCGTTTGTAATTGCTATATTTTTTTTGACTTACCCTGTATTACAAAACCTACATAGTATTCGTGTGTTCATCTGTACGTAAGTTAATTTGTTTGTGTGTTAGTAAATTTGTTATTCTTTATATATATTATTTCAAGGACAATCAATCATAAAGAGGTCGGACCAGTTTTAAAACATAACTTATGATACTGATAAAACAGGAAATTCCTATTTTATTGAAATCTGAAATTAAATACCTGAAAGCCATCGCAATTGACAGAGGTTATGACCCTTCCATTATAGACAAAGCTATCCAAAAATTACAACTCCCTCGTATTTCGTCTACTAAATCAGTCACATCTAATATCAGTATTGTTTTACCCTATTTTTCTAAAACCAGTCAAACCATAGCTAAAATTCTCAAAAAATATGATTTTAAAATAATATTTTCGCCTTCCAATAAACTCACCTTTTCTCAGTTAAAAGATCCTATTGATATGCATAATTCTTGGGGCATTTATAGTATTTCCTGTCAGTGTGGTTTATCATATATTGGCCAAACTAAACGCAGTCTTAAATTTCCTCTAAAAGAACATATGAATTACGTCCGCAAACAAGAAACCAATAAATCGGCTATTTCTAAACATTGCTGGGAGGAAAATCATAATTTTAAATTTAATTCAGCTAAATTAATTTGCAGACCTAAATCCATTCATGAACTCGATTTCTTTGAAGCTTTTCATATTTATAAAAATTTTAAAAACCTTGTAAATTGTGATTTCGCTGTTCCCTATTTGTCTGATTGTTGGAAATTTTACATTCAGTCCACATTTCCTTAATTTTTCTACTGTTTACACAGCTACACATTCCTTAATTCCTATTGGCCACACTCCCCACCTCTTCCATAATCCTATTGGTTGAACTAAATCCGGTCCCTCTCCTATATATAAGAGCTCTTCTCCAGATTCAGAATTCTTTTTGCACTGAAGACGGTACGCTTTAGGCTACCGAAACAGCTGTATGCACCTCAATAATTTTTCTTTGGCATTTCTGACGTAGTAGTTTATTCCTGTTTTAAAAATCTTTGCATAATCATGCACTGTGAGGATAGTGCCTATCGAAAATGTTTTGAAGTAGTTTTAAAATAATATTTCTGATACTGGCAACTTCTGAACATTATTAAATATCAAATTTCTACATTGAAATTTCGCAAGTTATTCAAATTTAAAAATTTTTCATACTACAGAAAATATGGGAAATTTCACATAAAATAAAAATTGTGGCAAAAGTCTAAAACCAGTTTTGTCTAATACCGACAACGTGTAGCTGTTTTTTTAATCAACTTTGCTTTTAGAAAAAAATGATTCGGATACACTGTACTTAAAAAAACTTTCAATTTTACAGTTCAAATTACAATTTTATTTGACATATACTTCTGTGTGTAGGGTGTTTACCTCACATACAAAATTTGAAGCTCTAATTTCAATTAACTCCAATTTTGAAGCTTCAACTTCAAAAGGAGCTGAACCCTGGAATTTTCCATTGTATTCTAGCACAGAATTATAATGAATCTTCACCGAATTCTGGCCGACAAGAGTGTAAATAGTAGCATATTACCTGCGATACGACTAATGTTCAGAATGGTTATGTCACAGAGACTGTGTTTCAAGCGTTTTGCCATTATAACCGAATCATTAAAATTCCAGCTCTTTTGCGTATTTAACGCTGCTTACTTAACTCTTTTTCGGTGCGGGTGACTGTTTCAAGAGTATTTGTTGAATTTTTATTTTTGTATTACGAGTTACATATTTATTGGACCTTTTCGAGAATGTTCATTATTCAGAGTTATGAATAATGAAGAGTTATTATTATGAATCTTCACCGAATTCTGGCCGACAAGGGTGTAAATAGTAGCAGATTACCTGCGATACGACTAATGTTCAGAATGGTAATGTCACACAGACTGAGTATCAAGCGTTTTGCCATTATACCTGAATCATTAAAATTCCAGCTTTTTGCGTATTTAACGCTGCGCTTACTTTACTCTTTTTCACTGCAGGTGACTGTTTCAGAGTTTTGTTGGATTGTTTCGAGAATTTACATCGAATAAAACCTGCCAGTTTATTTACCAATTCAATTCTTCACGTAAGGGAGTCGTCATTACGTAACAATATACAAAAAAGGATACAAGCTGAATTAACGAGCTATATAACAATAATTTGTTGTTCATTATGGTACAACAACAAAAAACTTTATGATTAACCTGTTCAACCATATATACCATTAAATAGTCAATTTTTTTATTGACATTACATAAAATTTATTTAATGAGACATTTAATTGTAGCAACGAGTTTACGATACATTCATTAAACTAGAAATATTCTAAGAATGAAAATGTGTTTTCATTAAAATATGCTGTTCTGAACACTGATAATATATATATTTTTATAAAGTACATGCCCTCTGACGAGTTTTTACTTCTAATTTTAAGCATTTTTATCCAATTATTATTTCTGTGGTCCTTTAGTTATTTTCTCTGTCATTAAGTTTAATGGTCCTTTTTTGATTATTATCATTCGTGTTGGCGTATGTAATTTAAATTGTTTTTGTCTCTTATTGGTTCTTAATTTGTATCGCAACATTTTTGTGTCAGGCTTACCTATAAAAAAAAGCAGTTCTATTTTTGTTGTGTTGGTATTGTTTTGTATATATTAATTGCTAAATTTTATTACGATATCTATCATTTACACACACACACATATATATATCGCCTTCATCTAGAACGAATAAGTAGTCGTTTTCTGAATCCTTAAACTAGAAAAATAGATTTTCGAGTTATGCGTATAATGTAAACAAATAACTTGGTTAGACGAAATAATCGAGATTTCTAGTCTACACTGTTCTAGATGTTGAAACAATATTACGAATATTATGAATCCTTTGTATTGCAAGAAATTCTCGTTCTATTTCCAAGAATTGGTCTATAAACCAAAATTATAGTTACTAAAACTCGTCTCTTGTGTTCGCATTTATTTTTAGAGATTTTTAAATGAGATTGACCACGATAATATAGAAAAACGCTCTAGAATTCTAATAGGGGTTTTCAGAACTCACTAGGAAAGTCAACTAGAATTTAAAAGGATGACCTGGAACTATTTTTACTAGAGCCACAATTTACATAGTTTCTAGATGTCAGTCACTGACTATTTTGTCAGTGAAATACTTGCAAATAAAATTGTTTGTGCAAAACAAATTTAAACTCAGTTTATTTTAAAATTTAATTTTATCTTAAAAGAATAGAAGTTAATTCACAGCACACAAAATTACAAATATTTCAAATCATACGAATTCTCCTTCTAGTAATGATTATTAAATAGCGAATTCAGTACTGATTACACAGGTCTGTGAAATCGTACTTTTCAATATTTTTACACTGTGTGGGGTGTCTCTAACGTGTTTTGATGCGCTAAATTTAGAAATGATTGTTTATTTTTCCTATCACGGAAGGGATTTTCATAAAGTAAGGATGAAGATTAGAAGAATTCACTTATAGACTATAAGATATTCGAAGCAATTTATGGATAAAATATATTAAAATCAGCTATTATTTACACATTATCTTTTAAATGTGTTTCTTTACATCAAAGGTCTATTTAGAGCATTTTACTCTGTGCGCAGGTTGAAGGCCTTGAACACTGAGAAAAAAAATATACCGCCTTCATCTAGAATGAATAAATGGTCATTTTCTAAATCCTTAAACTAGAAATATAGATTTCCGAGCTATGCGCATAAGGCATGCCAACAAACTGAATAGACGAAATGGCCGAGAATTTCTAATCTACACATTTCTAGATGGTGAAACAATATTCTGAATATTCTGAATCTTTCGTATTACGAGAAATTCTTGCTTGATTTTCCAGAATTGTGTCATAAACCAAGATTATAGCTGCTGAAACCCGCCTGTTGTATTCACATTTATTTGGAGATATTTTCATATAGGTTTGTCCTCGATAGTATAGACAAACGCTCAAGAATTCTAATAGAGGTCTCTAGAATTCGCTTTCGAAGGGGACTAGAAATATTTTATAAGAAATTTATAAGGATGACATGGAACTATTTTTCCTAGAGCCGCAATTTAGATTCTAGATGTAAGTTATAGAATTTTTTCTCAATGTAATGGCGTGCCTTATACTCATAGCTCGGAAATCTATATTTCTATTTTAGGGATTTAGAAAAGGACCACCTATTCGTTCTAGATGAAAGCGGTATATTTTTTTTCTCAGTGTAAGGGGGGGGGGGATTCTTTATGTAGCATCCAACAATAAATCGCAAACATATTAATATCCCATCGTCCCTGATACCTTCTGTACATTTCTTTGGTGTCTTGATGAAATAACTCTCCTTGTTCTTCACTCACATTACCAAGATTTTTCGGGAAATAATTTAGATGGTAATTCAGAAAGTGACGTTTTAGGCTCATACAATCCTATTTTTTGTTGAAACTGTACGAGATGGAAATTTTTGAATAGTTTTTCCTTAACAAAAAAAAAAAAAAAAAAAAAAAAAAAAAAAAAAAAATCAGAAAAACATGTCATCCTGAAGAAAAGAAAAAAAATCATCGTCGACCTTTTTTTTTTTTTTTTTTTTTTTTTTTGGATAAAAAAGCATTGCAACAATTCGTTGCAAGAATTCGTGTTCCTAATAGAAAAAAATGTAAAATAATCTAGGTCTCTCTATAGACTAGCTTCGACAATAACTGTGACGTTGGCGTCGTGGCTAACTGTGACGTTGGCGTCGCAAAGTGAGATGCATAACTATATGTTTAACGATTTAAATTAATTTAGTTAAAAAAGCAATCAAGTGGCTTTAAAAAAGCAATCAAGTGGCTTTAAAAAAGCAATCAAGTCATAGATTTAAAAAAAAAGGAGAAGAAACATATCCATGAATCCATGATTCCCCCGAATATGTTTAGAAAATATTTTTAAACTAAAATGATATAATATTGAGGGCAAAAAAATAAAATAAAATAAAAAAATAAAAAAAATAAATAAAGTTAACAGGAAGCATCTTAAAAATTTTCAAAATATTTATACTTTTAAATTTTATTTTTTAAGTATAAATTGTTTTCGGAAAATTTTAATATACACAATATTTTTATATTGCACTTCATATGTATGTAGAATTTTATAATTCTGAAACAGTAATTTAAAAAAAAAAAGATTTATTAAACTTCCCCCACCCTCTTAAAAGCTTTAGAATGATATTACTGAAAAGAATAACGATTTTCTTTTCTTTCTTTTATGTTTCGATGCAGAAACCATTAAATAAGAAAAAGTATTACAAAATATCTAGAATACATATGAAGATAACTCTGTAATTTTAATGCAAAATTCATTAAATTTTTCCTTAAATTATTTATTTGCGAAAATTCACTGAAACGTCAAGCTTAGTTACGATTATTTTTAATTAAAGAGACATTATTCCTTTTAATAATGAGTCAATAATAAACTGAATACGGAAAATCTTAAAGAGTTCAAAGAGCACTTTTAAGTAATTTATATTGCATTTAATCTTATCTTTTGAAGTTAAAATATAGTCGAATGAAGTAGCTAAATAACTTAATTTTGAATATATTTTTTAATGTAAATTACATTTGTCATCATTAAGATTATATTGAAGTTCGAAAATTGTAACTGAAGTTTCTCTTTAGATTATCTCTGATGTTAAAATTTGAAGCACAGTGTTAATTATTTACCAATTAAAATTAAAATTAAAATTTTTTTTTTTTTTTTTTTTTTTTTTTACTTTTGCATTGGAATTAAGAAAAATTTCAGGATGTAGGCAAAATGAATTAAATATTATATACACACACATATATATATATATATATATAGAAAACAATTGACAGGAAAATTTATAAATATATAAGTTTTACAGATTAGAAAAACCAATAGGAGAATTACAAACCAATGCGCAAGATTGCTATATATATATATATATATATATATTTTTTTTTTTTTTTTTTTTTTGCATTGGTCATTGATTAATTTTTTTTTTAAACTTTTGCTATTTTCTTTTTTCTTTTTTTTTTTTTTTACTTGAAACATATCATAAGATTAATATATTATTAAAATTAGATAAAATACAATAATACATGTTAATTATTATTATTATTTTGAAAGAAAGGGAATTTGAGTAACTATAAAGTAAGAGTTTCTATTTTTTTTTTTTTTTAATGGAATTCTCTGGGTAGCAAAATTATTCGAGCGCTAGCAATAATTAAAAAAAGTACACTTAATACTGTTTTGTTAAATAAATCCTTGTCGAATAATGTTCTTAGTTAGTTTAAGAACATGATTCGACAAGGATTTATTTAACAAAACAGTATTAAGTTTACTTTTTTTTATACAGAAATTATTGTTAGCGCTCGAATAATTTTGCTGCCGACTGTATGTGTAAAAATACATCTTTCATGATGACGAAGCGCTCTGTCACATGTTGAATCAACATATTGCACCTCACATTTTGTGGCACAGTGTGAAGAATGCTTGGCAGTTTACTAGAGACCTAGAATGGGGAGAGACTGGACGTTGAACAAAATGGTGGACATTTATTCAAAGACTACGCGATCACCATAAAATGTAATATATTTTTATGAGCATCTGGCACTTTTCTTTTTATGAACATTTTGGAAAACCTGTTTTATTTATTTATTTATTGTTTTATTTTATTTTATTTACATTTTTTTTTTGAGAGAGTTAGAGAGATATGTACAGAGCAATAATAATAATAAAAAAAAATTAGGAAGCAATGGTATCACATAAAACAATTTGAACATGGCAAATCTGTCAGCCGGTAAGTATCCAGTCCCTTATTATGTAGGGTACCAATGTAGTACCTGTTGCAAAAAGACAAAATATTCTGCTGATATCAGAGGTGATGTCAATAGTTAAGGTCTAACTAAATAATCGCAACCAAATCAGACTAAACAATCACCTTTTCTTCTATGATTGGATAAATAGATGATTAATTTTTCATGTAGAAAATAATTCCTGATTCGATATTTTGCACAAATGCATTTTGATTATTTGATCAAAAATACGATGCAGAAATTAGGTTTTGAGTTGGAAGAACAAGAATGCAATTAGCCACGGGGTATTTTTATGAAACGATATCATGGGATTTTGCGTGCAAAGGGATGTTATTTTCCTTTTATCATATTTTTAGTTCACCATTAGACTGGGAAGTTATGAAAAGCATAGAAAATCATAAAAACTTTAGGCCTTATTTTTTTATTTTATTTTAATTATTATTATTTTTCTTTTTTTCAGGTTGAGGAATCCAAAAATAACAAGATTTATATTGTTTCCATCTGTAGGGTCTCACTTTGGCAGATTGTTAGTGTGTTAGTGTTTCTATATGTGTACTGAATATCTCAAGAAAAGTTGATTGCAGAAACATCGGACCAATTTTAAAATATCACTTGTGACACTGGCAAGAACCTTTCTAGTTATGAACATTCTACTTAAAAAACTTCCTAAGTAATTCGAAGTTTACGATTGTCTCAATATAGCACAATAGAGTAATGTTTTATATAAATTTGCATTATGGAGGTCGTTGCATTGGGAAAATTATGGAATTGCATGAAAATTAAACTACCAAACTAACTACCAAAATAAATTAACAAATTAGGATAAAGTACACGTATGGATAAAGGATAAAGTACTAAATGGTGGGTAGCTTATTAGTTGGGTCATTTCAATCTATCATAGTGTCGAGTGCTTGGTCAAATTCATTCTTCATAATAAGCATGAATATAGTATGCCCTGTACAATATTCATGAGAACATATTTATGAGATCATATACATGATGAGAAACTCAACAGAATCCACCCATGCCAACTAGTTTGTTTATTGATCGAGAGAAAGTAAAAACAGCTATTGAAAAGAATAAATGGAATATATCTGTAAATTAATTCATAAGTTACCTTAAAATATATATTAGTTAAAAAAAAAAAAAAAATAGAAAGTATGAAAAATGTATGTGATTACAACATAACATAAGTCGGACATGCTCAAACAGTAACGGAGTTGTAGAGGGGAGCAAGACTGAAAGTCTATGCCCAAAACTGCTGTTCAAAATTTGTTTTCTAATTTTATCTCCATTCCTATCATCCTTTTCTGCGTTTGGTATGAATGTATATTATCCATATTCATCTGATTGGACTTTTTAGAAAAATGTTTTTATTTTTTTTTAAATTTCGAACTATTTTTAAATTTTACATCTTTTGAGATAGCCTCAAAAGATAACGACATTCACATACAATGATCAAACGAATTTCTGCATTAGTGTACATATAAAAATTATTTGTATTAAAACATTTAAAGTAAAAACCAAAACAAAATTTGATCACTGTATTTATGTATTTAATTTTTTTTTAAAACATACAATGTCAAAAAGATTGAGTCAGAAGAAAAGCCTTCTATTCGTCACTGAAAGTCTGTTTTAGACATGTGATTTTAACTTTGAATTTGAGATGATACTAAAATAAAATTCTGAATATAAAAAATAGGCCTTTTCAAAATATCTATATCCAGTATAACGACAACGTCAAAAATATCATTGATAGAAAATCTCTTTTGAAATATCAAGGAAAGAAATAAGTATATGCATTAGGAAATAACATTTAATTTTCTAGAATAATAGATTAAAATTTAATAGTTTAAAATTGAGCAGCTTAAAATTGAATAGCTTAAAATTGTGAATAGCTTAAAATTGAAATGATCAGTTTTGAATACAGTTTTTCATAAGTAAAAAATTATTAAATGTGAATGTTTCAAATTTGATTAATGTATTGGCATGAGCAAATAATGTTAGAGTTGGGTTCTGGGATTAAGGCCATTTGACTTCACTAGGGTTCTACGCCTGAGGGGGAGTGCCTTGGGGGGGGGTCTCTCTAAATGATCCTAGCCCGTATTTACGCAAGTTTCAGAAAAGACTACGGAAAACTCTAAACGGCTAAGCCGATGAGCGTGATCTGGGATCGAACCCTGCACCTCATGTCTACCAGCTTTTAGCGCGGAATCGTTCGTGCGCCTAATTATGTAAGGAATATGTTACTAAATAAGTGTAAAAGTTTATGCATGATTTAATGTATGACATTACCCTTGAATAATTATTTACACTGAGTAGATTTCTGCCGAAAAGATTACTAAATATTGATAATGCGATAACAAATATTGATAAGTCTATTGTTTTTCACTGTTGAAAGAACTTGGATAACCCTTCGAAACCCCTATTTCTTTGCAGTTCCACTAGATAACAAATAAACTTTTTTTTTTTTTGGCCCTAATTTCTTTTATTCCCTTTTTTTTTTTTTTCTTAATGCTAAACTCATATTTTATCTCGAGTTATATCTAGATTTAAGGGGACTAGATAAGCTAAATTACACTAGAAAAGCGATTTCTACTTTTTTGTATCATTAAATAATTTAAACTTTTACCTTTCCAATGATGTATCACACATGTTAATAAAATCCCAACTGTTTTCTTTAAATTTCAACTGCGTATCAGTAATATTTTTTAACTTTAACCTGTTACTTTCCCTCTTAAACGTATTGGTATTATTTATTGAAACTCCTGTAAAAGTTGCAGTTCTACTTTAATTGACCGAATCGGTGATATTAGAATTAAAGAACATGAACACGCTTATAAATCTGGTGACTTTAAATCTAAATTTTCTAATTACTGTTTGGACTCTGATCATGTTCACGATTTCGAAAATGTGTGGCAGTGTTGGGCATAATTGATTAAAAAGTAATGGAGTTACGATTAAATTACAGTTATAATTATTTTACTGTCAATTAGTTAACAAGTAATTGATTACAAATAAATTGAATTACTTATTCAAGTTATTTGTAATAATTAAATTTAATTGTAATCAATTACTTCTTAATCGATTGACAATAAAAGAATTATAATTGTAATTTAATTGTAATTCAATTGTAATTCAATTACTTTTTAATCAATTATGCCCAACACTGATGTGTGGTCTTAAAGCACATTTGACTGGCGAATCTTCCTATAGGGCGCCTTTACGAAGCTACAAATTTCTTCTTTCAATGCAGCTAAATTGGTACCTTCGGAATATCTTATTCTCATTTGATTTTATTATTAGATTCTAATTTTTGTTCTTATTACGAATTGACATGAATGAGAGCTGATTTGCAGATAATACGTCTGTCTTGTTTTTAGCGTTTTTAAGTTGTGTTTTTATAAATATCTCATTTTAAATCCATCCCTAGGAGTGCATTCCGGACCGCCGTCAATTACCCATACTGCAGTACAAGTGCGACGTTAAATCCAACCTTCTTACCTACCTACCTTATTTTAAACGTTTTAACTTGTTACTTTCTTCATTATATATACGAAGAAAATACCGAATTTTCGACTTTTTCTTGTCGATGTTCTAAACATGATTTGGTATTTTTAGAAAATGTCTATATAAGTGCTTGTCAGTGTGTTGGTGTTACTAAAATTTTATAGACGCTGTATCTCAAGAAATAATGATACGAAATTACACATTTATTTGGTTGGTTTTTAGTATAAATTTGTGATAATTAGATTTTTCCAAATACGCATAGTAGATGGCGCTGCTATGCTGCAATAATCTCATTTATCGGAAAGTCATATGTTAGTTTCGATAATGCATAAGTGTACAAAACTTAATATATGAAATTATTATTATGGAAATTATGCTGATTCAAGTTGTGTACATATCGGTCGAGAGGTGGCATGCTACTCCGCAAATTTTCTCAAGTACAGAATTGAACACAGCTTCTGAAGTGTATAATTAAACTAAACTTTATATATAAAACGGTCATTATGAAAATCTCTGTTGATTCAATATGGGTGCATATCGGACGATAGGTGGCGCTGCTTTTATTTACTTTTTTCGATTTCCAGGAGTGTTATATCTTAGCATTTGTTGTATAAAATTGCGCAGAAAGTATACTAAAGTATTTATTGTGAGTAGCTATGTCAACCGGAATTTTTGTACATATTAACCAGTTGTTTGCGCTGTCATAAAGAATGATACAGAAGGCGGCCACAGTATATTAGTTTTCTCACATGTATATCAAATTTGAATTATTAAACCTGCACATTTTAAAATTTTCTTTCTTCCTTTCTTACATTTTTTTTTTTTCGAATATTGCACAAGAAATAACGCAAAAATAAGTCTGGAGTTATAAAAAAGAATCAGGCTAAAAGAAAAAAAAAAAAATTATATGAAATAATTTACTTCACAAATAAATTTAAAAGACCTTTTTTCTTTCTATTATTCAAATATTTGTTCACATTTTTCCATACATATTTTTCTTTCATGTTGCAAGCTTAATGTAAAATAAATTTAATTTAAATAAATTATAATTGAAATGTATCCAAACATTTTTTATTTTCATTTCTTTCATGAATACTTTTTGCAGTGTGTTTTAATGAAATAAAAAACATAAGAATTGCACTTCACTTTGAAAATGTATTTATTTCGAAGAAATTATATTAAAGAGATTAATGAATAAATATTAATAGATATATATCTCTAATTTGATCAAACCTTTTTCTTATTTGTTTATAAAAATCCTACTGATTTCAGTTTTTAGAGGCATAAAGAAGTCTATAATTTATTGAAAAATACTGATTTAAAATCAGTGCGTAAAAACTTAGGTATTTATAATTTGCATAAAATAGTTCCAGATTAGGGCAAGAATAATATTTGTAAGAGATTTAGTTTAAAAATGTGTATCTATTAATTTAGTTTTTAAGAAACATATATAAATTTTAATATCTTTTTTTTTAAATTGGTGTTTGTACTATCAATACTTTATAACTTAGAAGGGAGGGTCACCAACTATTCAAAAGGTTTTTATAAATGTTATTTATTTTCTTATAGGTCTAACTGAGATAATAAAATAGATAATACAAATATACATGTTATCGGCAAATGCGTCTTCTAGCGTAAATTTTTCTCAATTAAGTTTTGTAAATTACAGGCTCTGCAGTAATGTACTTTGAAGAATTTCTATCACTAGAATCAATGTTTTAACAGATTCTCATGCTGAATATGACTCTTTATATTTTTAGTAAAGTATTTCATTGTTTAAAAATCATTTTGAGGCAATATTAAATTTATAAATCCACAACTTTGCATTAATTATGAAAATGCCCTACAGAACGGCGTTTAAACGTAATACGTACAAAATGTATTATGGTTTTCACATTTATTATGGTGTAAACTTACTATGGAATTTATTATGGTGTTTATTCAAAGTTTTCTACTTATTACTTTCAATGCATTGCATATGTAGCCGTCACATGTAAAATATTCACAATCAGAAAGATTTTCTTGTACATCGACATAATCGGTATTTTGACTACTGACATTGCATGGGGGAACAATAAAAGAAATTTAATGCACTAAAATAGCAATAGGAAAAAAATAAGCGGAAAAATAAAATTCTTTTTTAAAATTAATAATTGTATTATTACATATATAAAATAATAGTTTTATTCGTTACTATAAAAATCACAAGTGATTCTTTTTACGTTTATAACTTTTTTCTTTTTAATATTTTTTACATAGTTTAGTATTTATAATTTTAATGTTGACACAATATAATTATTAAACAGTAAAATACTTTAGAAACAATATACTTTAGAAGTAATTTTTAAGTCCCAAAATTTATTTACTTTCAGAAATTTCTATTTCTTTTATTAAAATTAAGGCTTTTCTGTTTATTTTAATTTATAAAGACTGCCATCATTGTTTTAGAAACTTTAACTATTTTTCAGTAGTTTTATTGTAAATACAAACGTCTTAAATTCTGTTTAAAAAAAAAATCTGATATGGACACATGATTTCCTTACACACCCATTAGAATATACATATTGTTACAAAAATATTGACATTTTTGTATGAGGTAACTGGCTGGTTCTACTACGAAAAAAAAAAAAAAAAAAAAAAAAAAAAACAGAAATGTCATGACTTCAACCACAAAAGTTATGATAATGGGCTTACATATACTACCGCGAAACAAATATAATAGTTTTTTCAGGAATTTCTTAGTACAAAATCTCTGACTGGCAAATTCATTCTTAGCCATCTTACTTCCTTCCAAAAAAAAAAAAAAAAAAAAAAAAAATCAAAATTGTAATATTGTTTTCCGTACATCTTTTTCTTCAATGTAGTCAAAAAATGTTTATTTCTATTTGAGATTAAAATCGTAAGTGTGTATATGATTATAATCCTTATGACTATTATTTATAACACTCAAACTTTAAAAAAAAAAAAAAAAAAAAAAAAAAAAAAAAAAAGAAAAAATTCATAACTATAAGATTTTTAATTATAAATGTATTGAGGAAAAATGAACATCTCAGTGAGAAGATATATCCGTCAGCGTCGGTCAGACGATCAATGAAAATTATTCGAGTATAGAAGGCCTATTTTGTTCTATTTGCCGAAAATTAAAGGTAATAAAAAACAATACATTTAACGAAACAATTAATTCATTTAAAATTGATAAATGATTTACTAATTCTGGCTATCCTGAAACAATATTTGCTGCCAAATTTGATCACAAAGCTCGCCAAGTTGCCAAGTTTGTAGCCAACGCTGATTTTGATTTTGGCATAGGTTTTGGCGATTTTGGGTCACATTTGGCGAATTGACGATCGAATTTGGCAAAAATTTCTAGTTTAGGGTTGCCAAAGTTTGGAAACTCTGATTTCAATAACAACAGAATTCGGGAATTTTCTGGAAAGACCCATTTGTTTATAGCGCAGAACTAAATTCTTCGAAAATTCTTTAAATGATAAATAAGACTAAAAGAAAAGTAAATGTATTCATAGACTAGAACCTGCTTGTATATTAAGAATTACTTTCTACGCTCGAATATGTCGGCAACTTTCATAACAATATTATTACTTGCTCTATCAACGTGCTGAATACTTATAAAAAATGCATTCATCGACTAGAACGTTTCTATGTCTTCAAGAATTACTTTCTACACGCAAAAATGTCGGCAACATTTATAAAAATATCATTGCGGACTGAAGATTCATTAAATAAAATGCATTCATCTACTAGAACCTGCTAATGTTTTTATAAATTATTTTCTACATGTAAAAATGTCGACAACTTTCATAATAATATCATCATGGGCTCTATTATTAGCTTATTTTGACAACAAACCTATATACCAATTTGCAACGTTTTACGACTAAGCGTTTTTGAGTTATAAGAGACACATACACGCATACAAACTCACAAAAAATCGTGTAAAGTCGCTGATATCTCTAAAACGAGAGCTTGTATTAAGAAGAAAATTGCAGGTGTACATAGACATCCTGAAAGTCACACATTGAAATTTACAACATTCTACAATGATTCGTTTTTGAGCTATGAGAGATATAAAATTCGTTTCGAAAATCGCGATTATAATATTTCCTTTGAAACCTTTGGACGGCTCCTGCCTGCCTGGGCTCGGCCAAGCTTAACGGGTTGGATGCCGTCCGCCGGAGCGAATAAATCGCCAGGTCACCGCGTGGAAGCTGCTGGGCAGCAATGTAACTAGAACGCCAAAGCTCAGGAATTGCAGCGCGCTCCAGATGTTAAGGAGTTTGGAATAAGTGCACTAACTAGCTGAGAGTCGAAATAACCGGAATTATACAAAATTAAAACAATTTTGAATTTAGGCAGGGAGAAAAAAAAAAAAAAAAAACGCTGGGGGAGCCACTAAAGTTAGTTGTGCACACAATAATTAAAGCCGAAAGAGGAGGCCATTTGCAAAGGGGAAGGGGACAACACTTATGATTTGAGAAAGACGAGGGAGGCACAATGAGATTATAATTAAAAAAAAAAAAAAAAAATACGTGAATCCACTGGGGGATGGAAGATAGTTTTGGGCGCATAGCGGAAATTTTGAAGTTTTTGAAGTGGCAAGGCCTAATCCTAATTGGGAGGGAAATTACTATGCGCAGGGAGGCCGAATGGAGGAGAGAAAGAGGGACCATCGCAATTTTGATCCACCACGGGGGGATGGTTCCCCGCGTTGGTAGCCCGACGACTGCTAAACGACCCCATCGAGCACTTGACGGTGCAGCACAGATTAACGAGGACCAGACACCGCCACACCCTCGTAAAAAATTATAAAAATAAATAAAAAATAAAGAATAAAATAAAAATGATAATAAAAATAAATAAAAATAAAGTAAATAAAAATAAAATAGAATAAAAATAAAATAGAATAAAAATAAAATAAAAATATAGAATAAATAAATAAATTAAAGTAGGTAAGTACTTAAATTAAAATTGGTGCGGGTCAAAACTTCGTGAGTACCAAAAAGAAATGTGACAGGAAATAGTTCTAGGTTATAATATTTCCTTATACTTCGTATAAAGAAGTAAAAAGTATCTTAATCGGATGATCATATTTTAAGTGGAAAAAAAAAAAAAAAGTCTTATTTTTAAAACATCTTTTTGCATGTAAAATTAAGAAATTGCAAATGTTTTAAAACATCGCCATCTTTTAGGTTGATTTCTTTAGAAATCGACCTATTGCAATCACTTCGTTTATATATCTATCTATCTATCTATCTATATATATATATATATATATATATATATAATGAAAATTTTGTCATCACGATAACTCCCGAAATAATACTCCAAATCAAACCAAATTTGGACAGTGAACTGATCTTATAAATATCTTGAATGAGTTCGTTAACCAAGTTGCTCCGACTTTTTGTTTTCAAGTGGCAGCCACTTGAATATTTCAAACCCACAATGTAAAAAAAGCAGATTTAAAGCAAGATTTGCTTGAATTTTAATGTAAATACATGCCACATAAAGGTCTCAATGAAGTTTATTAATGAAGTTTATCCGCCATTTTTAATAAAGTGGCAGATATTTTAAGTTAATCGGGGCCACTTGAAATCAGGCTACCACTTGAAAATTTAAAATCACTATAACTTCCGAAATAATACTCCGAATCGAACCAAATTTAGACAGTGTCTTAACTTATTTTATAAATATCTTAGATAAATTTGTTAACCAAGTTGCTCCGCCATTTTGTTTTCAAGTAGAGACCACTTGAAAATTTGAAATTCAAATTGCAAAAAGCGTAATCCGATTTTTTTTTTTAATTTTGATGTATACATAGTTTATACAAGTGTCTCAAAGAACTTTATTAATGAACTATATCCGCCATTTTTAATAAAGTGGCGGATATCTTAAGTTTAGCGGGACCACTTGAAATCAGGCTACCACTTGAAAATTTAAAAACATGATAACTTCTGAAATAATACTCCAAATGGAACCAAATTTGAACAGTGTCTTAACTTATCTTATAAATATCTTAGATGAGTTTGTTAACCAAGTTGATCCTCCATTTTGATTTCAAGTGGAGACCACCTGAAAATTTAAATTGTAAAATGCGTATTCCGAATTTCTTTGAATTTTGATGTAAATACAGACCACATAAGGATCTCAATGAAGTTTATTAATGAACTATATCCGCCATTTTTAATAAAGTGGCAGATATCTTAAGTTAAGCGGTGCCACTTGAAATCAGGCTACCACTTGAAAATTTAAAATCATAACTTTTGAAATAATACTCAAAATCGAACCAAATTTGGACAGTATCTTAACTTATCTTATAAATATCTTAGATGAGTTTTTTAACCAAGTTGCTTCGCCATTTTGATTTCAAGTGGAGACCACTTGAAAATTTCAAATTGAAATTGTAAAAAGCGTATTCAGAATTTGTTTGAATTTTGATGTATACATAGGTTACATAAGTGTCTCAATAAACTTTTTCCGCCATTTTTAATAAAGTGGCGGATATTTTAAGTTAAGCGGGGCCACTTGAAATAAGGCTACCACTTGAAACTTTAAAATCACGATAACTTCTGAAATAATACTCCAAATCGAACCAAATTTGGACAGTGAACTTATAAATATTTTGGTTGAGTTTGCCAATCACGTTGCTCCGCCATTTTGTTTTCAAGTGGAGATCACTTGAAAATTTCAAATTCACATTGTAAAAAGCGTATTCTAAATTTGTTTGAATTTTGATGTATACATAGACCATATAAGGGTCTCAACCAAGTTTATTTTAACAGACATTTTTTGGAAAGTACCGGATATTTTATACTAAGCGGGCCACTTGAAATCAGGCTCCCACTTGAAAATTTAAAATCACGATAACTTCTGAAATAATACTCCAAATCGAACCAAATTCGGACCGTGATATTATCATATAATTATCTTCAATGTGTTCACTGGGCAACTTGTCCCGACATCTTGTTTCTAAGTTGCAGCCACTTGAAATCACACTGCCACTTGAAAATATGCCATCATGAAAACTTTTAAAATACTGAACTAAAAATAACTCCAAATAAAAGTTGGATAGTGAACTTATGGTTCAAATATCTAGGATAAGTTCACTTGGTGACTTGATCCGCAATTTTATTTCCAAGTGGCGGCCACTTGAAAATATGTCATTATGGTAACTTTAGTAATGCTGAATCAATGCGCATCAAATTTGGGTAGTGGATTTATCATTCAAATATCTCAGATAAGTTCGCTGGACATCTCACTACGCTTTTTTTTTTCCAAGTGGTGCACCTGAAAGATTCGTATGACGATAATTTTTGAAATACTGATTTAAGTTAAACTAGAACTGGACAATGAACTTATCACACAAATATATTGGATGAATTCGATGGGCAAGCTGTTTCGCCATTTTGTTTCCAAGTCGCAGCCACTTATACTGCCACTTGAAAATTTTCCATAATTATAACTTTTGAAACACGGCACTGATTTGAACGACAGTTGGACAGTGAACCTATGCTTCAAATATGTGTGTTTGCTGGGCAACTTGTTCCACTGTATTGTTTCCAAGTGGCGGCCACTTGAAAATTTATTATCACGGTAACTTTTGAAATACTTAATCAATTCAAATTAAAGTTGAAAAATGGATTTATCATTCAAACAACAAAAATCTAGAAATTTCACGTAACTCGTGAACCAATCTAGTTATTACGTCCATCTTTGGTATATCGATAATAAGTATCTTCTCGCCAAAAGTCGCCAAATTTAGTGCCAAATCCATTATCTGCCTTACTGGATCTTATTAATGCTTTTTTAAGGAAAATTTATGCTATTTTAATGCTAAAACAAACTAGAAATGCAGAAAACTAACATTTTATCAACTTTCTAAGCCTCTTTGAAAGAATTTCTAAATATATATATATATATATATATTTTTTTTTTTTTTTCAAATTTGCAACGATATCTTAGATGAGCAACTTTCTCTGCCATTTTGATCCAAGTGGCAGCCACTTAATTTTTCAACACGATGACTTTTAAGATTTTGAATTAATTCGAACTATATGTGTACAGTAGACTTATCTCACAAATGCATTTGATATGTTTGTCAACTTAACCCACCATTTTGTTTCCAAGCGCCGGCCACTTGAAAATTTTAAATCCACATAAAAAGGTATTTATGAACCGATTTGCTTAAAACTCTTTATGTGCATAGCCTACATCAATATTTCTACCAAGTTTGTTAATAATTTGTAGCCGCCATTTTAAAACAAAATGACGGCTACCTGATAAGAAAAAAGAAATTAACCTACCCTTCCGAATAAGCCGGAAGGATTTGTTTTAGACCTAAATTCACAGCCATATTAGATTTAAAGACACCGCCAGTTTTAAGGCTGTTTAATTAATAAATAAATAAACAAAGGTGACATGTGATTCTGTTTTTCTGTTAAAAATAGACTTTATAATTTTCTAGAACATAAATAAAAAAAAAAAAAAAAAAAAAAAAATAGTCTTCTATTTCTAGACCCCGGAGTCTTTCAGAAATCATAGTACATACATGCAAGTTAACTTCTCTTGTAATTTTTTACTTCCATTATCCTAATACAGTAGGGTAATGGGAGTATTGTATTTGGTCCAAAAATTCAATATCGTAGTTTCACCTGATTTACACGTTTTAAGGTGACTTGAGTCCAAAAAAGTGGTTTTTAGCAGTTGGTCAGTGTGTGTGTATGTATGTATGTGTGTGTGTATGTGTTTAATCTTCTGTCTATCATATCTTCGAAACTAATAATGATAGAACTACAAAATTTCAGAATTGAGATAGGTCTGGTGTACAGATAAACCGGAAAAATTGAAAAATCGGAAATGGGACCGTAAGTCAGTATCTCAAAAGCCGCTCAAACGATTTTCTTCAGATTTGCTATATAAACACTCCTTTAGATATCCTTTCGAATGATATAAATGATTAGTTCAGGAAAATTGAGAGGCGTCCTGTATAAATAACTCAATTTGAGGTCTTGCAAGCGGGTTCCTTTAAAAACGGCTGTACGGATTTTTTACAAACTCGCCATATTAACTTACTTTTAAATATCCTTTTGTACTTAATTATTGTTTTCTGGTCAATAATTGAGTTTTGGTAAAAGTTGGTATCTCAAAAACGGCTCTAACGATTTTCTTGAAAATTGTTATATAAATCCACTCCTTTCTCATGTATTACGTGGTTATTAGAGAAAATTTAACAGTCGCTTAAATAGGTAAGTTTTAGATCTCGGAAATTAGTTTTTCAAAAAATAATTCTACTTTTTTTTTCTTATTTTTTACCTCGCTATATGTAAGCATCGTAATCATTTTATATGTCTTTTCATGTGTATAAAGTTTTTTCACATTATCACCAAAAAATGCATTTAATACGTGTAATAGTGAGTAATAAAAGTCGTGTGGTTGTTTCACACCAGATTTTTTTCTACATGTAGATATATATAATAATAATAATAATATGTAATGTATATCGTTCAGTACACTTGCCTCATTTTTCTTTGACTTGATTTTTTTAAATTTTAATTTTCGTTATTTAAAAATAAAAATGTTTACAAGTTCACTTTCTTTTCTCGACATATATATATATATATATATACTCATTTATTTATTTATTTTTGGTACCATGTTTTTCTTTTATATTAATTTTCAAGTTAAAATGTGGATTTTATTTTAATATTTTTGAACCAATATCGGATTGAATTAAAAAACACGGTGTTAACTAGATTTTGTCCTGGTTAATAAATGTATCACTTTTATTTTTAGTAAAATCTAATAACCCGGACTAAAAATCCGGACAGATACAATGACAAACATTCAGAAAATACAATAAATATTCTTAATACAATAAATGACAACATCAAAAAAAAAAAAAAAAAATGTTCAGTTTTTAAGATCTTTCTAATGATGTAACATTTATGCAGATTAATTAAAAAATAAAATGTGCTTCAAATACATTATTTGTTATTCATAATGCTTTAGATAAAAGTTGGAGAAATACTCCATTCTATAGATCCCTATGTATCTGAATTCTTTTGAGCGCCTGTACATGAAGTAGTTACGATATTTACACCCATATTAAATATGAAACTTGTTGTAGTGACCGGAAAAGAAAAACTATATTTAAAGGGGACTAATGTGCAAGTTGTACCTGACGGGACTAAAGTGAAAGTTGTACCTCAAGGGACTAATGTGAAAGTTGTACCTCACGGGACTAATGTGCAAGTTGCACCGAACGAACAAACTATTTCTTTCAACGAAAATGCCTACTAATCCTGGACGATAGGTCTAATATATCGTATCATATTATATATCGTATTTATCGTAATATAACTCAATACTTATTTTGCTTCCTTCTTCGACTCGTTTTAATACGCATTTTTTATATGCATGAGCAGCCCCCGAAAACCAAAAACATTAAATTATTAAATTCATTTTTTTACTTATTTTTATTTCACATTATTTCACACGCACTTTTTATTTTCTAATTCAAAATTATTAAAAAAAACTTTTTCGATATCGCTTGTAACGATACTGATTATTATTCATTTTCTTTTCTTTTTCTTTCAATAATAATAATAATAATAATAAAGGTTTTGATGAAATTCTGGCAAAAGCAGAATTTAGTTAAGGACGGAGGACTATTATTATTATTATTTATTTTTTTTTTATTTTTTCAAATTATAACATCGCTTTCAAATTATTCAATTATATTTTCGATAAATTTTAGATTTCGACAAATGTCCAACTATCGAAATCGACAACACAAAAATCCCAGATTGAGACTAATAGGCCCTCAGTCCTAAAAAAAAAAAAAAAAAAAAAAATGGTATTGTAATTAAATTCTGCATGCTTATTTTAGTCATGTGAAAACAAAAGGTATGAAAAATTAACTAAAAATTAGCAAAGCAAAGCAAATTTTATTTTCTTATTTAAAATCACGAGAAAAAATAACAAAATGCCAGATTTTTTTTTTCTTTTAATAAAACTAATCTTATTCTAAAACTGATGGTTTGAAATACAGAGTGTTTCAAAAGAGTTTGGAAAAACTTTAAGATTAGTGAAACATATAGAAGCATACAAGCGGAAACGTCATGTATGTTTACTAGAGGGCGTTGTTTGGCCGAATGTGAATTGGACAACGGCAGATCCATCGCTCTGCTACTGACACTCTGCAACTTTATAGTTCTTTTTTTTTTTTTTTTTTTTCGAAATGGAAACGCTAAAATATGTTGTTCGCCAATGTATATTGTATGCCGTTTGCTGTAAGTGTTCGTAACATATATTTCATACTACTTTACTTTATCTAGACACCAATTTTAAGGCAATAATTATCTCTGTTCTAAAATTAAGTTAAAGAAAGCGGAATACAGGGAACATTCTACATATTTATGTTCATTCACCTAATTTAATACGCCATACATTTACAAAACATATTAAGACGGTGGTGCATCATATTGCTTAAAAATGATGTTGAAAGTTATGAAAGTTGAATAGTCATATTCAGTCAAAAGGTCTGAAAGTCTTTTCCAATATTTAATGCCACGTAACAAAAATAAATAAAAGAACGTAAAAGAATCAACGGTTTGAATGTGTATGATCACTGTAAACGAAAAAGTCTTAAATTCAGCTTAAAAAAGTGTCTTTGTAAAAAGAGCCTAAAAAACTATTCTGATTACCTAGTAGTGATTACCTAAAAAACTAGACACTTTGTCTAAGTGTCTAAAAAAGTGTCTTTGTAAAAAGTAGACATTTTTTAAGCGAATAAAAAAAAAGTCTCGCTTTTTAAGACACTTTTTTGAAACTGAAATTAAGACTTTACAAATAACTTAAAACACAGCCATGTTTTCTAGGCTTAAAAAAACCGCCATGTTTGGCTTAAAAACACCGCTATTTTTAAGGCTTATTAATAAATAAATAAATAAATGAAGGTGACCTGCGATTCTGTTTTTCAGTTAATAGTAGATTTTAGAACTTTCTAAATCATTTAAAAATAAAAGTCTTTTTACCCAGCTCGGTAATCGAACTCATATTAGCCGTAGAATACGAAAACATGCATCGAAGAGCGCAGTTAACGTCAGGTAAATTACCAATCACGCCAACAAGTGACACAACGGGGATCCTTTTTACTTTCTCTTACCCATAAGGTAAATGTAGTATTGTTTTTGGGTCAAATTTTCGAACGCGAGATTTTGTTATATTTACACGTTTTGAGGTCCCCTGAATACGAAAATCATGTTTTTAGCAAATGGTCTGTGTGTCTGTGTGTGTGTCTGTCCGTTATCAGCATATCTCAAAAACAAATTATGGCAGAAAGTTCAAACTTGGTATTCTAAGTGTGTATCATATAGGAATGCTACAGTAAGCTTTTCGTTAAGATCAAGAAATGGTTCGTGTACAGGGACAATCAAGAGAATTCTAATACATTACGTCTATGGGGGAAATTACAGGTAAGTAGAGTTTAACGTCTATAGACTGCACTAAACCAAATGAAACGAATATATATTTTTTGTAATAGAGATAGTTAACTTGGAAAAAAAATTGTGTATGTAGGAGCCTCGCCTCCCCCCCTGGGGTATGTCCCCCCTCGAGGGGAGTAAATTTTCATGATGGGTATCTTTCAAAAGAGCTCGCCAATACCTTTAAAACGAATGGTTGAACTATCGGTCTGCGATAATTTAAAACAAAGTTATCGATTTTTTTACTTTCTCTTACCCATAAGGTAGAGAAAGTATTGTTTTTGGCTCAAATTTTCGAACGCGAGATTTTGTTATATTTACACGTTTTGAGGTCCCCTGAATACGAAAATCATGTTTTTAGCAAATGGTCTGTGTGTCTGTGTGTGTGTGTGTCTGTGTGTGTGTCTGTCTGTTATCAGCATATCTCAAAAACAAATTATGGCAGAAAGTTCAAACTTGGTATTCTAAATGTGTATCATATAGGGATGCTACAGTAAGCTTTTCGTTAAGATCAAGCAAATGGTTCGTGTACAGGGACAATCAAGAGAATTCTAATACATTACGTCTATGGGGGAAATAGCAGGAAAATAGAGTTTAACGTCTATAGACTGCACTAAACCAAATGAAACAAATATATATTTTTTGTAATAGAGACAGTTAACTGGGAATTTTTTTTTGTGTATGTAGGAGCGTCGCCTCCCCCCCTGGGGGGGAAGCCCCCCTCGAGGGGAGTAAATTTTCATGATGGGTATCTTTCAAAAGAGCTCGAAAATACCTTTAAAACGAATGGTTGAACCATCGAACATGGAAATCGTCTGCCTTATCATAAAAGATAATTTTTTTAAATAATAATTTTAATAAATTATTTTTTAAAAAGAGAAATATTTTTTAATAACCGAATTAAATTCTATATAAATGTAGGTGCATTAATGAAACGGGGGGTTGAGGGGGGAGGCAGCCCCCCTCCCACAGAACTCATTATCATATAAAACTCTTCTGAAGCCTAATATGAATTGTTTAACATAGGTTTACATAACAGTACTCGTTATCTTACCTCTTAATCTCCAACCTGTATTTATAGTATTAAATTTCAGGGTAAGACAAAGTCGTGTGAGTGACACACCAGATTATTTACTTTTAACAAAAAAAAAAAAAAAAAAAAAAAAAAAAAACCTTAGAAAAAAAAAATCTTTTTTTTTTTTTTTTTTTTTTTAATATTGAGAAAAAAACGGACTTTTTTTTGGATATTTGGTGTTATACTACTTCTCTAATATGGAAATCGTCTGCATTATCATAAAAGATAATTTTTTTGAATAATAATTGTAATAAATTATTTTAAAAACAGAATTATTTTTTAATAACCGAATTAAATTCCTTATAAATGTAGGTGCATTAATGAAACGGGGGGGGGGGGGGGGGTTGAGGGGGGCGGTAGCGCCCTCACACAGAACTAGAGTGACTCTTAGAGTGACTTAAAAAACAAATAATTTTAGAAGATCCAAATGTTGTATTTTGAAGTTAATATAAGTATTTTGCTGGAAAAGTTTGATCAAGATTGATAAGTTTCGAGGAATAAATGTATTCTGAATAATTTTAAGTGAACTTTTAATTTTACTAACAGATTAAAATTTTATATAAATGTAGCTGCATTAATGAAACGGGGGTTGAGGAGGGCGGTAGCCCCCCTTCATATTGATATAATTATCATATAAAACTCTTCCGAAGCCTAATTTGAATTGTTTAACACAAGTTTACATAACAGTACTCGTTATCTTACCTCTTAATCTCCAACCTGTATTTACAGTATTAAATGTCAGGCAAGAGAAAGTCGTGTGAGTGACACACCACATTATTTGCTATAAAACTATTGGTAATATAGTATCTTAAAGTTAATATACATTATTATATTAAATTTCATATCTAGAAGTTTAGATTTAAAAAAAAAAAATGCGTATCAAATATGTGAAAAACTATCCTTATCCAGCACTCGATATTTTTGGATAACAACATCTTTTTTTTAAAGTGATATTTTAAAGAAAACAAATTATGAACATGAATAACAGAAAATTTCTTGTCTTACGTTTAAATGCAAGTAAATATGTAAAAGAACACAGTTTTTAAATCGAAATTAATAATAATAAATGAAAAACAGTGATGCACAAATTATTCAAGATTTGCTTTCTTCGCTACAAATCACTTGTTACTTTCATATTAATACTTTTTCTTTAAATATGAAAAAAATCTTTAAATACGAATAAATTTCGCCTTATAATATGTTGCTTTATGAGTTATATTGAACACAATCCCATGCAAATATACACATATATCTTTTTATATAATCCAATATCTATGGTACTTTGTAGATTGTAATCAGAAATAAATATCTTTAAATTAAAAATCATATTCATTATTATTTATAACTAATTATGGAAAAGGTACTCACCCTTTTGTCTATCACGGCACGACTTTTCAAAAGATGAGTTAGAACTGGATATCGTTGGCACAAAATAATTGTTCTGTAACTTTCGATTTTGATGTATTTAATTGAATGATGGTGATGTATTTACACTACTGTTAACTATTTACAAAAAGTATTAATTTCAAATTTAATACTGATTCAATTGGTATTCACATAATCAATAATTTTCTGAATGCTCAAATATTTTGTTTTCCCTTTTCTTCATCATAGTCAAAATCATATCTTAATATTAAATTTTAAGACACAGGAAAACGTGCCTTCCTTATATCTAGTCTACATCTTTCAGTTCTGCACTTTCGAAAGTATTTCTTATTCTAATAAATCCAAAATAATAAAAATAAAAAAATCATTTCCACTGTCGCGCCAGATATGCGGATTAGATAGGGGGAAAGTGGGGGGGGGGGGGGGGAGAAAGCAATGATGTTGCAACATATCTAGAGTATTATTCTTTGAAATTTTAATTTCATAAACTAATATCGTTTTAATAGCTTACACTTAACAACTTATTATCTAAAATGGTATTATATTTATTGAATGTAGAAAGAAGTTTAAACAGGATAATTATGTTGCTTAAAGTAGATTCCATATGAAAAATTCGCTAACTAATGCAAATGTCTTAATTTCCCAAAATGTCTGAAAATTAAGATGCGTTTGCTGCCTGAAATTTCTCATAGTTATGTGTTTCAGACATTTTTTGTGTCTGAATTTGTATTTCAGACACATTTCTGTCTTAAATTAAGATAGCTATAATGTCTAAGGTGTATATTAAGACATTTACGTATCTTAAGTGACTTTTCAGTTGTTTTTATGTCTTAGATTAAGACCCCTTTATTTGCAGTGATTCCACACTACACTTCACATTTGGAGTACCTCTCTGAAGTTCCCTGTTTATGTTCTATGGGTTTATGTTATGTATGTAATATAACCTGAAAATAGGCCGAGAGGATTATCACTATTACTTAGTCGAACTACATAGAAAATGGTCAAATATGAAGTATTAGCCTTAGAGGATTTTTTTGATGAGCTTCGAGTCATTTTTCAATTTTTGCTATTAGTTCACACTCTCCCTATATACATCTTGTACAAATATTGCAATCGATTTTTAACTAACTTCCCAACTAGCTAGAAATTTGAAACTTTCAGGATTGCTCAGAACACGGTGACAACACAATACTTCGAAGTCCGATTTTCGATTTTTTTTATTATTTTCTCATAATTAATTAAAATATGAAAAGAATAACATCCTAACAGCGTTAAAATAGCCATTAAAATATTAGCTATAATTTAATTGTTGCCAAAAAAAAATTACCAGTTCATTTCCTTTCGACATAAAAATAACTACATTTAATTAAACGTGAATATTAAAAAATTATAAAAAGTTAAATTATGCATCTCACAAAAATTGACGTCATTATCACTTTAAAAAATTTATGCACATTGATAAAAGCTCTATGATTCATCAGAAAATTAAAAAAAAAAAAGTATATAAAAAGTTGGGTTTTTTTTTTAATCTTATAATTATTTTTATTTCATTTTGCACGTGCGCTTCTTACTTCCTAATTCAAAATTATTAAAAAAAAAACTTTTTCGTTAGTGTTTGTAAGTAAGAATTGACTTTAAAAATTTTTCTTTTATATTACTTGTTTAAATGATATTTTGTTAAAAATTGAACTCAGTCATACAATTTCCCCCCCAAATTTCTATTATATATTTAAAATGTGATCATACTTGAAACAGTGACTAATAAAAAACTCCCCGCAAATTATTAAACAACGTATGTCAGATTTTCAAGTTGAATAATACAGCAATAAATAAAGGCATTGATTATTTTTATTTATTTATTTATTTATTTTTGTATTTATATTGTCTTTTTATTTCAACTACTCCATCAATTATAATAGCTGTCTTACATAAGAATTTTTTTAAAGATACTTCAAATACTAATTTTTTCATGGTGTGATAGAAATCTTCAAACTATATCTTTAACACTATTTTCACACATTGAAGTTTATTCCACTTTTTATAGGCTAAGAAAAATTAAAGCCTAATTTTTTAAATAATGTCACATTATGTACTGAGTCAAAATACATACAGCTAAATGTTTTCTCAAAACATATTAAGAAACGATCCTCTGACACGTACAAAAGTGATTGGTTTGCGCAAATGGGCCACTGAGACGTCCTTTGGATAGCTTTGTGGAGAAGGAAACCAGATGACATTTTCGAAAACAGCCCTTGACTCGTCACAAGGGAAATAAGTTGAAGTGAAGTAAGGACAGTAAAAATTTAAATAAAAATTTCATGAAAAGAATCCTGATAATAATAACTGATAATAATCCTGATAAAATTCTGATAGGATTTGCATAGATACAACTAATGATGCAAAATCACTCTGTAATAATTTTAAATGAAAACAAGTAAAATAAAAGCATATAAAATGACATTATTACATAAAGCATATTAGATATCTTATAAAAACCATTTAAAGATATGAAACATTTATTTGAAAATTAATGTAAAATATCTTTTGCTAAGTTATCCCATTATCTACGCTTTTATTTATTTATTTATTTTTAATTTAAGATGTTAAGTATTAAGCACAAAATGACATTTCAAATTCTATTGCAAAAGAATTATCGTTATATTATCCATTCATACAAAGCCTTTAATATAACCACAAATACTACAGCATAAAGCATGTTTATTTAATTTAGAAAGCTGTAACAGCATTTGTTTTAGAATTTTTAACTTTAGCGTCATATTAATATTTACCAAATTACAACATGGTATTGCTTATTCAATTTTAAAAAGGTACATTTCCAGGTGAGGATCCCCCGTTATTTGGCGCATTTGGCGACACATACCCAGAGATAGTAGGCAAGACCGACCCAATCGAGAAGACAATTTCAGCTTTTCTTCTGTAGTCAAATTCATAAAATAGTTATTTCTAATAAATAATAAGTAAAATATTAAAACAAATAATATTTATTGCCATTAATATTATTAAAAATATTTTTAAATTATTTATTATTTAATATGATTATAAAATTTTTAATTATTCTTTTTAAAGTCGTAATCTAATTTAGTTAAATGTTTGAACACAATTTGGAGTTGTATTGTAAGGTACGTAAAGGGATCCTGCCTAGTTGTCAAGAGCTGATCCCCAAATGGAAGAGATTATTTAAAATAAAAACTTCGGAAAAAAGTTTTTTCTCAAGAAAATAAGATAAATGATATTTTACAAATTTTAATTTTCTCTAAAACTGAATAAAACTACAATGTGCAGTGTATGCTTTTTTAATTCCCCGTTTGTAATCTGGTAACCGAGCAGTTAGTGCACTGGACATAAAGTTCCAGGTTCAAATCCCGGGTTAGTCATGGATGTTCGCAGTAGTTTAGAATCCCCTCAACACTTTTTTTTTTTGAAAATTGCTATTCTAATTAAAAAAATCTGGAGTGACTCCACACGACCTTTCGAGCAATGAGTTTTTAATGGTTGTTTAAATATATTAAAGTAAGAGAAGTCATTAACCCATTCATGTTCACGCCATTTTTAATTTTTTCATTTCAAAGCCATTTTAGTGGGATGTGTTTTATATATTTTTAAGTCATTAAGTACTAATAATATTACAAATTTATTAGGAATACTGAGAAACTTATTGTTTTCTATTTACCAAATTCGTAGCAATGAATAAATGATTTAGAAGTAAAAAACTCTGACCGTGTATACACGTTCATAACCATGAAAGGGTTAAATAAACAAAAGAGAAAGTTAAAAGAGAGTATCTGAGTATTTTTATAAAATAGTATATTGTTTAATTTAACGTTATGGCACTTCAAGTATTTCGAGCCTTTACGTCATAATGATAACGAATTTTTAGTTGTGTCCCTGTAAAAATATAGCGCTAGATTCATCAGAATTCATACAGCTCGTGAACGGTGACCTATAATATGCATATAAACTTAAAGCTCAATTGATTAAGGAATTCAGACGCTATTGAACTTTAAAAATATTGCGCTAATAGGACATAATGATAAAGAAATTTTCTTTGTATCCCTGTAAAAAAAAAAAAAAAAAAAAAAAAAAAACTATAAAACTAAATTTACCAAAATTAATAGGATTCGTGCTACGGTGACCTATAATATATATATATAAACTTTCAGCTCATTTGAACAAAGAGTTTAGATGCTATCGTGTTCGCTTACATACATAGACTCATATACACACACATACATACCCGTAAAAATAGCAATAATAAACTCAGTTACCTCAAAACATGTAGAAGCCTCAAAATCTCAATGTTGGATTTTTGTCACGATTACGGTACTTTCCTTACATATGTATGTTCAGAAAATAAAAATGTCTACTTGACAAGTAGCTATAAATGTAAAATCCCAAATATGTTAAAAAGAAATGGATTTACTATATATATATATATATATATATATATATATATATTTGGTTTATTTGGATCATCTATATGGTAACTTGATTAAATTCAAATAACATACTTAATAAATAATCTTTAAAGTAAACATTATAAAATTTAAAAACTCGAAACTGTCGTTTCAGGTCAAAATAATATCGCGGCCCTTCATGGTTAAAAAAAAAAAAAAAAAAAAAAAACTAGACATGAGTGCATTATGAAAGCAGCATGGTGCATACGCACTTTCTAAGAAATATCAAGAGTTTTCTCAATTTCTCTTCCTCAGAATCATCATTTGTTACTTTCTTCTACGTATATAAAAAGAAAGTATTGGATTCGTGAAATTTTTTGAACTCGAATTTTCGAGGTAGTCACACGTTTTGAGATGTCCTGCACACGATTTGACTATTTTTAGAAAATGTCTGTCTGTGCGGGTATCACAGATTTTGTGGAAGCCTTATCTCACGAACCAATCAATGAAATTTAACCAAACATTGTGTTTAGTTGGACCCTGACCTAAACTGGTGCTGATTAGATTTGGGGATCAATCGCTCAACAGGCGACTACTATCTTCTAGAATTTTTTTCTAATTTTTTAACGGGGCAGTATCGAACAAAATTTTGCATAAATGTACATAATAAGTGTTATTTTAAATGCATGATTGTAAAGATAATATGAATTATTGATAACAGTAGTAGTAAACTAGGGAAAAAATTTGTGCATATAAGAGTATTGTTCAATTCCCAGGGGGGGGGGGGATGTAACTCTCCAGGGGGTATAAACTTTCAAAAAAACTCGTCAATACCTTTAAAATGAATTGTTGAACCGTAGATCTGTGATAATTTAGAACAAAGTTATAAATTTTTTCATAAAAAAAAATAAAAAAAAAATAAAAAAAAAATCTCACGTTGACACAAAATTGACTTTTTTTCTGCATTTAGTGTTATACCTCTTTCAGTTAAAATTCGTCCGCCTTCCTCATGGAAAATAATTTTAGTAAATTATAATTTAATAAATAATTTGTACTTCGTGAATTATTATAGAATTATATATATAAGAAAGTCTTGTGGTAGCCACAACATACTAGTTAAATTTCGAAGTAGTACGGATATCTGCGGAATAGTGGAGAAACTAAAGTTTAAAAATCGATTTAATCAATGGAAAAATTTGGGCAAAATATAAAAAAGCCTACTTTTGTTTTTTAAGTAAGAGATAAAATTCTACAAAATCGAGTTTAATTTAGTACAACAGGACTTATTTTGATCTATAAAGACATACAGTAACTGTATTACATTCCCTAGCATCGGTTACTATATTCTTTCGTTAAAATTTCTTTCGTATAGCTTTAACATAGGAGCCCCTTGGTGGTTTTTAAATTTTTGTTGTAATTATGGGAATTAATTAAAATGACTATTGTAATTGTGATTATGAGCCTTCTCTTAATTAAAGATAAAAATTTATATGAGAATTGCATTTATATTATCATCGATATAAAGGTTTCTTAAATAAAGTCGTCAATTTTTCGTACGTGTTTTGTATATAACATGCAGTATTTTAGAACCAAAACAGTGTCACTTTTTTAAACCTCGACATACTACATTACACTCAGTATGCTGCAATCCGAATATAAAAATAAGAAATATCTGATAAAATATGTGTATTTCCACTAAATAATGTATAAATAGGCATTAGGAAGGGATATCAAAGTTTCTTTTGCATATTTCATTGGCCAAATGTGTAGACTTACTCGGAAAAATTCACGAAACAAGTATCGTTAAAACTCAGAAAGATATCAACTATAGAAAACTTTATTTTCAAGTACTTGCAAAAAGGTGTAAAACGCATATATTTTCCCCCCATATTTTCATTTTGATTCGTTGCATAGATACGGACATAAGTGAGGGTACACTTTATAGTTTCTTAAAAATTGGTGAATATATTTGAAAACATAAAATATAGGAAAGCACCCAGAGCTGGCGTTTACAAGAAACAAGTACAAAACTTTCAATAAGCACCATAAAATGGAAGAGCTCGCAACAATTTGTACAGGTCAAAGGAAAACACGACCCTTCATCAGATGAACAGAGTGCACTCGTGCCTACTTTGTTCACCTGACAAAGACTCCCGTAACAATTGTTGCGAGTTCTTGTGTTTATTCAAAGTTTTGTGCTTGTTATATGTGAAAACCATTTCTTTTACTACAACATATTTTTTATGTAGTCATTGTTATCTTACGTATAATCAATAATATTGATTATACATTTTATTCTATCTGATATTACAATTTCTATAAGTTTTTTTCAAGTTTATTAATTTCAATATTAATTCAATTTTTTGAAGTTATCATTATAATATTATACAGATTTTATAAACAACATGTTTTAGTAAAAATAAGGGTTTTCAAACATTTATTATTATTATTATTATTATTATTTTGCGAAAATGTATAGTATACCTTTACTTTTATCCATGATTGTTCGTCGATTCAATAATTTTACTAATGTGATAAAATAGTGCAAAATTCGATAATATTAAAGAAACTTGCGAAATTTACATTTTTAAATGTAATTAATCGGATACTTACCTTTAAAAATCTTTTCTATATTTTTTTTATTTCTGCATATTTATTTTATTCAAAACAACATCATTTTCGAGTGTTAAAAAAAAAAAAAAAAAAAAAGCGAACAGTTACTCATTTTTGTTTTTTATTTTTCCTTAATTTAGGTATTCGTAATTCCAAAATTTAAAGATTATCTATTTTTTACCTTCGGCAAATTAACTTTTCAAAATATTTTAAAATATTAATAATTTGTTAATTACATGTATTTTTCACTTAATACACGTATACCAATATTTCTAATTTATTCTGTAGTATTGTTACTATATGTCTGTTTTTTCTTCAATCTGAAATTATGATCAAATGAAAAAAAAAAAAAAATATTTCATAAAAATATGGTGTAAAGAAAAGGCAGGTACTAATTCTCTTACTAAATTCTAAAGATTTCTTGGTAATTTCCGTATCTTTTTACTTAACTTAGACTTCTTAGTAACTTTCAAACAATTAACTTAGTTCTATAAGTTCTATCGCTGAACTTCCAGAATTTCTGTATAAACTGATTAACTACCCAAGTAACACAGACTGTTGGCCCAACTGCGATTTATTGTTAGTTCGTTGGGGAATGGTTATCGTTGGAGAAAGGGCTCAAAATAAGAGTGGGCCAACAGCAAATAGTATTGTTGGCCCAACAGTCCTAAAATGCTCTTTTTTCAACTGCAAAATATAACAGTTAGCCTACAATGTGTTCATCAACAATGGCCCAACAGTTTGCCAACCAGGAACCAACCGTTCCATCATTGGGCCAACTGTCACCCAACGATTGACTCAACCGAGGGCCGACGGCCAAAACCAACCGTTGCCCAACGAAGAAGGAATTGTAGGGCCAACCGTTTCCCAACCATTCCGTGTTACTTGGGTATGTATTCACATAAACTTCTTTTGCATTTCTTTTCCTTAACACCAGAAACGTAACCTCAAAATCTATAGGCAGTCTATCTTTTATATTCTGAAAGTCATCTTTTTAAAATGCTTAAAAAACTTATTTATTCTTTAATTTTTTTTTCATTTTTTCATATAATATAAAGATTATTGTTATTTTATTTGAGTTTCAAATTGTTTCACAAACTTTCATTGTTTTGGATCTTGCTTGCGATGAAAAGATAAAAACTTATTTATTAATATTGTTTTTTTATTCTGTTTTATCCAATTCAATTTGTAAAATTTCTAAAAAAAAAAATTATGAACTGATTAAATTAAGCAATTTTACAAATGCTTTCTCATAAAAACTGCACAATATCTCATTTTTATTTATTTTTTTATCTTTGTCCAACCAAAGTACGTAACTTCAAAGCCTATAGGCAATCTATCGTCTGTATTCTGAAAATAATCGTTTAAAAATGTTTTCAAAACTTGTTCTTTGGTTACATGCTTTTTCAAATTTGTATAATACTTTTTTTATTTTAATTAACAATTTTTATGTAATCTTTCGTAGTTCTACGTTTCGCTTACGTAGAAAGATGAAACATTTTTTAAACATCTGGAAAATATTTTATAAACATGACATTTTGAAGAAAACAAAACTAAAAATAATATTAAGAAATTATTAATGTTTAAATTTTAAGAAGTAATTGATTTTAATCGGGACTTCAAACTACTAATTTATTCTTTGTAGAATTCTTTTTTTTTTTTTTCTGTTTTTCTTTCTTTCAACATTATCATTATTTTTATTATTTTTAATTTAATAACATGAAAGTAACTGTATGGTAATGTTACATTTTCACTTCTAATAATATATAACTTGCAATGTGACAAAACGTTTTAGAACGATCACTTGCGCAAAATCAAAATATATTGTTGATTTATATTTTAATTTCGGCAAATTATCTGTTCTAAATACTTGTTGTATGAATTTTTCAGTGAAATATACTGTTATTTGATTTAAAATACAAATTGTTACATAGACTTTTTGTTGTATTTGTTTCTTAGTTTTCCCGTTCTACGGGAAAGTTTTAGTGTCGTTTGCGATGAAAAGATATAAATGTTTTTTTAAACATCTCCAAAATGTGTTAAAAACACAGTTTCTCAAAGACAGAAAAATCAAAAAAGTTTTCAAAAATATTTTAATCTTAATTTCATGAAGTTTGTTATAAGAAAATATTACTTCTAAATAACATATAACTAACAATGTAAAATAAATTTTTATGAAGATTACTTACATAACTTCAAAATTTATAGGCGACCTATATTTAACTTTCGGAAAATTAGTTGTTGTGAACGTATTAATAAATTGTTTTTTCCTTAATTAGGGTAGGTGCTCCAGTGATTAGCATGCTCCAGTAATTGACATCTATCCCGAAATAATTAGTAAATAAGAAAAATAATAAAATCATATATTTTACATATACGAATTTTAACATTTTATGTCAAACACTGGAGCATAGGGTGCTAATAACTGGTAAAATGAATAACTAGCAGTGTCAAACACTGGAACATAGGGTGCCAATTACTGATAAAATGAAAAACTGGCAGTGTCAATTACTGGAACATTAAGTGGGTGTCAAATAAAAATTCATAAAAAAAAATAATTGCTATAAAATTTATATATTTTAACATATATGTGGTTCTGAATGTCTTTCATACCATATGTACTAACTTAAGATTTCTAAAAATATTTTCTCATGACTAGAACACTAAAAACATCAGAGATTGCTCTAAAAGTGTCAATCACTGGTACACTTACCCTATACGCATTTTTCAATTATTATATCATTATTTGATTTTAAATACAAATTATTACGCAGACTTTTGTTGTTTTCGTTTTACGTACGCTTTTTCTCGTTTACGATTAAAAAGTGAAGCCCTTTTCTTTATTTTATTTTATTTATTTTTTTTTTTTAAGCATTATTAGAAATTTGTTAAAACACAATATTGTGAATAAAGGGAGATTAAAGAAGATTTGAAGAAAATATATTGAGAACAAAATATTTTAATTTTAATAAAATATAATGGTGTTTGTTGTAAGAAAATATTACACTTTCACTTCTAATAAAGTATAACTAACCCCCTACCTGTCGATGAACATTTGCGAGATTCGCTTCAAAATGCCACAGCTCTCTTTCAACACTGAAATGAATAAATCTTTCGAAAACACTGTCGAAAACAAGTTCAAGGTTATTTTATTACATTGTCAAACCGTGTCAGTGGTTTCACTGATAGCAGTATATAATACAAAAGATTGTATTTCGGAAAAACGTATATATACGCCCGGGACAGTTAAGGGGTTGTCAATGTGAGATAACCTCTTTAGAAATATTACTCACGTAACTTCAAAAATATAGGCCGTTTATATTTTATTTTTTGCAAATTATCTTTTCTATATAAATGTTTGAATAACTTGTTTATTTATTAATTGTATAAATTTTTTTAAATACATATTGTTACGTAGACTTTTATTGTTCTAAATATCATTTACAATGGAAAGATTAAAATATTTTTTTAATATCACAGAAATTCGTTAAAAACACGATATTGCGAGGAAAAGAAAATTAAAGTAGTTTAAAAAAAATATATATTAAGAGGAAAATATTTTAATTTTATCAAAAAATATTACACCTTCACTTCTAATAAAATATAACTAACAATGTGAGATAACTTTTTTGAAAGATTACTTACATATTGATTATACGAAGGAGCAGAGAAGATTTCGGAAAACGGTGACAACAATCTGTTCGGAAAGCAGATGAGAGAATGATTTTCAGCCGACGAAACGCGCATAGAAATAAATATTTCTTCTCGGCGCTGCTTTAGATCTCACTCTTTACAGGCTAAAATCAAACGTGACGTAGTTGCTGCAAAACTCCATTCACCAATCAAAACGTGCAATTTCTAATACATGTCTTCAGATTCGTGGATATGAGACATTTAACGTAGGCGAGAATCTAATGTCAAAACATCACAGAAATTTATAATGTGGCATTTTTTCTTTTTCGAAAAATCCATATTTAGTAACTTTGCTGAATAAACAAAGTTTTTTTTTTTTTTTCTTTCAAGCTCATTATCACAGAAGAAAAATTATAAGACATATTAATGTATTTTGATTTTCTGTAGGTGTATTCCAGTATTAAATAAATCAAAATTTAATTTTGTTTGTAACTGATATCTAAGAACAGACAAAAAACGTAATGTTATACTTAGAAATGACGTCAATTTGTTTCGCTTTGATTCTTTTAAAACTTTTAAGTACAAGTTCATATTCAGGTATGTATAAGCCAAATTAGTTCATTATCCTACATCGCCCATAAAATTCACGTAAATAAGTATAAGCAAAGGATTGTGCATAACACTTTTATTTATTAATATTTTTTACGATGTGAAATGCAGAGCATCCTAATCATTCTTATGGATTTTATTTATTATAGAGATTTAACAATATCAAATATAATAACGTACTGACTGATTAAAATAATTATGTTCCTAGATTTTAATCCAAAAAATTTAATAAGACTTTCAAACAACGAAAAATAAGCTTCCTCGTAGTTCAATTTTTGGATCATAAAACATACAATAGAGGGTTATCCGAGCAACGATTAACCGAGGTTGTCCTGAAAAAGTCGAACCCCGGAGGAAATGTGGCTGTTGTAGGGCCGGCTCTAACGCTTTTGCCGCCGTAGGCAAACCTCAAAAGTGCCCCCCCCCCCCCCCCCGTCCCCCAAGCTTTAAAAACTTTTAAATTAAAAAAAGTATATTTATATTAAAAAAAAAAAAAAAATCGTAAAAACGGTCTAATAGAATTGAGCTAAGTAAATAGAACTTATATTTACTACTATTTCTTTCTTTCTTTCTTTTTTTTTTAAAGTTAAAAAAACAAAATCTTTGGAACTATTACTACTACAGACAATATTTTCTAAACAGCAAAGAATAAAGAATACTAGTACAATATACGAAATTTAAACCTTAATAAAATAATCTCTTTCGAACCTTTTTTTCTGCAAATTTCGAATAACTTCTTATATATCTAATTTGTTACTCAATTCATGTTCAATGTCCAAAATTGCTAACCCATTGAGTCGATTTTGACTAGACATGGTTTTAAAGTACTTTTTTATCATTTTTAGTTTAGAAAAATATCTTTCTCCGTTAGCAAAAGTTGTGGACAAGGTTAACAAATTTTAAAGCAATGCTTAAATTCGGCCCTATGTTAAGGAAGGTAATGAATTTAAGGACGTCAACTGGACATTTTTTTTTTTCAAAAGTGAAGAAAATAAAGTATATTTTACCAGCCAATTTTAAAATATTAAGATCAGAGGAATCACCATCTGTTAAGTCGTTTCCCAGATTTTTACAGTGTGGTAGTAATTCATTTTTGCACGTGTGTTTAAGAATGATTATGATTATTCAATACATTTAATCTCAGCTTCAGTGCACTGATGGCCTGATCGCTGAAAAGAAGAAAAAAATCTATTTTATATTTCTCTTTTGAATTTTCTATAGATTCGTTTACACTTTCATAAGAAAAATTTCATTTTTAAGATTGAACATGATGGCGTGATGTAGTCAATTCAAAGTTTTTTTTTTTTTCTACTTCTATTACATTAGCTAATTTTTCAGGTTCTAAGATAAAGTTTTCAAAGGATTCAACTGATCTTAATTCTTAAAATAATAATAATAATAATGAGCTATTTAATAAATCAGTGGCTTGGTATAAATCAAAAACTTTTGTTTCACGTAGCTTACTTAATCGGATTAATATGATTCAAAATTTTGCCTCAAATGATGATCAAACATAAAAAACTTTAATTGTTTTATTATACAGTCGGCAGCAAAGTTATTGAAGCACACATCCACATTTTTCATATACAGTGAAACCTCTCAAGTTGGACACCCCTGTAAGTTGGACACCCCTCTACGTTGGACGCTTTTTCTCGGAACGGAATGTATCCATTAACATGTCTAACCCCTATAAGTTTGACACCTCTCTAAGTTGGACACTTTTTCGTGGAACCGTAGGTGTCCAACTTAGAGAGGTTTTACTGTATTATATATATATATATATATTAGTTTGATGGCTTCTTTTTATCATCAAATTACTTTTTTATAAAAAGTATAAGACTAAGATGATCACTCGACAAATATTTACTTAATAAACCAGTATTATGTGCGCATCTCTTAAGTAGGAATTATTGCTAGTGCTTCAATAATTTTGCTGCCGACTGTAATCAATAAACAACTGCCTCATTTTGAATCATATTATCTATCTCTACATTTTTATAAATGCTTAATAAAGCATCATGAATATTTCTACTTTAAGAAATAAATATATTAGGGAATTTATACAACTTTTCCAACTTCGCAGTCATTCATTAACTACTAAGTTTAATAAATGGCTGCTGCAATGTACGTAAAATGCTCTGGAATATATAGTTTTAATCCTTGATTGTACTCTGAATTTGTCGCCTCTCATATCTGAGCAATTTTCATAACCTAGACCTCTCATATTTTATAATTTTAACCCATTTTTTCCCCAACTCTTTTAATAAAACTTTAGGAAGATCCTTAGCAGTAGATCTTTCAACAGGAAGAAAACCTTAAAAATGTTCATTGAATTTGCATTGAAATTCTGATTGGCCAATAGAAACATACCTAAATCAAAAATTTATCGCCCCCCCCCCTCTCCAATGAATTTGATGGACATTATTGCATAAATAAAGCATTGTTTTAAATCTGACATTACTGTTGCCAATTCAAACTCAAATTTTGCCGTGTTTTTACGGACAACTCAAAATGTCCCTATCTTATGGCCGAGGATGTCTTAGGACCTTCTTTCATACTTAGGATATACTGATAATGTCCTGGGGAGAAAGGGTACCTCCAAATAGTTCCTGCATGCTGAAGAACATTGTTAAAAGTCCCTATAGTTGGCAAACTCTTGATTTTTTTTAATTAGAGAGTAAAAAGAGCTTGCTAAATCAGCGAGTGTGCATTTCTCCCTTCGCGTCGCGGCTGCATAAATAATAACTGCACATACTGTACAGAACTTACAAGTTTGTCTATCCTTGTCTGCATTTCAAATTATAGGAATGGGCAGAGAAACCTGTAAATTCTTGTTGTATTTATTTACTTGTTAATTTATTTACTTTTTTTTTTTCTATTTATTTATTTTCTACATTCAATAATCGAAGTATTTCATTTATTTATTTTTTGTAGTTCAGCTGGTTTTGCCGCCCCTAAATTTTGCCGCCGTAGGCAGTTGCCTACTTTGCCTACCGCCTAGAGCCGGCCCTGGGCTCTTGACAAATGGCATAGATAACTTTGAGAAATTTTATTACACATCACAGTATTTTATAATTTGTGCATGTATGTATTGTATTGCATTGTTAACTGATTAAATTTAAGTATGTAACATGTGTATTATTTAGTCGTGGGAATCGATTAAGAGTTTTAACTGGGTTAATCGTAGTTCATTAATCGATTAATCGGATTTTTAATCGGTTTTCATTTTTTTTTAATATATAATTTTATTTTAATGATCAATAAAACTCTCATATTGTGTACAGTCGGTAACAAAAGTATCCGAATACTAGCAAAAATTCCTATATAAAAACAGTAGTGTTAATACTGTTTTGTTAAATAAATTCTTGTCGAATCATGTTCTTAGTCAGTCTAAGAACATGATTCGACAAGGATTTGCTTAACAAGTTAGTTCTTCTTTATCACTTCGGACTAGAACACAGAATGTTATTTTCTGTTTCTACTTCGATAGTTACTATCAGCAATTCTGAACAGATAATAAACGTTTGAAGATATTGTGAAACTCTGTTGATATTTTCCCCATCAGAGGGATAGTGGAAATCTCAATCCTTTCTTTGTTTTTTTCTTTTTTATCTTTAGCATTTCCATTTTTTGAAAGCTTCTTGTTTCTGAGAATACTATTGCCCTAGCCAACACTTTCTGTAGAAGGCTACAGACAGGTGGTATTGCTCCAGCATGCACATGAAGCGACATTTTGTTTAATAACTATCATCCCCTTTTCTCTATCAACAAAAGTGCAACATCTTCTTTTGTGAGGTTTTATTTTTATTTATTTATTTATTTATTTATTTTATTTTATTTATTTATTTTATTTTATTATATATATATATATATATTTTTTTTTTTCTTTTTCATTATTTGATGGATGTTTCTTAGAATGTTTCTTAGGAAAATATGTGAAGAAATATTTTGTAGGGAAACAGCATTTTTACTTTAATTCGTAGTTTTAAAATTTTAATCGGATTTTGAAAATTTTTAATCGAATTAATCGATCCGATTAACTCGATTAAAAAAATTGATCGGGACTAAGCACTGATCGATTAACCGAACCGATTAATCGGCACAGCCCTAGTATTATTTTACTTCACTGACTACGTTTTCATCCATTTTAAACTTTGCCGTATGTTTCCTTTCGATTTACGACAGAGTCCATGTTATCAGAGTTTTCGATTATCCGAGGCACCGTCAGTCCTCATTACCTCGGATAAGCGAGTCTACTGTATTATTCATTGATTTTTTATAGATGTCGATACGACCGTTTCTAAGAACATATATAAGATTTTATTCATGAGTAAAAGAATTGTTTCTTTAATTTCACAAGAACATGAATGCAGATTTTTAAATTAAAAATATATAATAATTTTCCTGAAATTATTTGTTTTTAAGTGATACTACACTGGTGTTCAAAATTAACACGTTAATCGCCATGTCAGTCATATGTGTCTGACGCATTTTTAACACGCATTTTTAACTAGGAAATAACCCTAAAAGGAATATGATATAAATACGCCGAGTAATTATTAACACATTAATCGCCATGTCAGTCATATGTGCCTGACGCATTTTTAACACGCATTTTTAACTAAATTGTCTAATAAAGTTACCATGGCCCATGTGAAAATTTTTCTGATATTATCGTGGCGATTAACGTGTTAAAGCAACAACCTGTTTTCTCGTTTTCTTCTTTTGCGCATAATTTTTAAACAAATAAACAAATTTGTTATCATACCATTAATTGAATTTTATATAAAATTAGCAAGGGTAATAATTTTTAAACTAATAATTATTCATTTTATTTCAAAAGTATGCTTTGGAAAAAACGAAAAATTTCAATAATTTTTGAAAAGAAAACTTAATGAAAAGTGGTGTTAAAGATGCATTACAGATAGATAAAGAGGTACATACCTTGAAATATGTTACTCTAAATTTCAATTTTTCTTTCTGTATTAACTTTTCTTTTACTTTTAAAACAGACTTTAAAAAAAAATATATAATTAATAATTTGTAAACTGTGATCATCACCAGAATATTACAAATGTCGATAAATAGTTTTGTAATGAACATCTTACCCAATTTTCATGTTTATATGCACATTTTTTTAAAAATTTATTCCCATGCGGGAAAAAAGAAGAAAAAGAAAAGTGAAAACAAATAAAATAGTCTGGTTTTAATCCAACACATATGGATACATGTGCATCTTCACCTGTCTGTAATGCATCCTTATGACCATTTTTCATTAAGTTTTGTTTTCTAAAATTATTGATTTTTTTCATTTTTTCCAAAGCTTAGTTTTGAGAAAAAATATGAATATTTATTAGCTTAAAAATTATTGCATATGCTAAAGTTATATAAAATTCAGTTAGTTATTTGATATCGAACAAGCAATCTAAATTTTATGTCCATATGTTTATTTGTTTAAAAGTTATGTGCAAAAGAAGAAAACCAGAAAATAGGCTGTTCCTTTAATTCTGAACACCAGTGTAATAACAGACATACATACTGATGCATCCAGTGAACCTCAAAACGCGATATTATATATATAAGAAAAAAAAAAGATGAAAACAGAACTTTAAATATTACTACTTTGTTTACCATAGTAACTTCAAGCACTTCAACCAATTACATCCCATAAATATGACTGCATTTGCTTATTTTAAGATAGCACTGTACATTGTCTATAAATTATATACAAGCAAAAATGTGTACCTAAATTTAGCCCTTTATGAAAAATCATAACTTAACTTGAAATGCAATTACAGCAATATCCAAATATAGACTCAAAATATTATAGTTCATATTGATAGCTCTGTAAACGAATTATAAATGATTTCCGTACCATATTATACATAAAATATGCCCTTATGCAAGTAAAAAAGCACGCCCATTTAATTTTGTTTTTGTTCAGCCTACACATTTTAAACTGAGCCTGATTAGAATTTTCTTGGCTATCCCTGTACACAAACTATTCATTTGATTTCAACGAAAAGTTTAGTGTAGCATCCCTATATGATACAGATTTAGAATACCGACTTTGAAGTTCCAAATTTTATTTGTTCTTAGGATATCTGATAACAACGTACAGACCAACCGATTAAAACATGTTTTTCGCGTTCATGGGACTTCAAAACGTGCAAGTATAATAAAATTTCGATTTTTAAAACTTGACTCCAAAACAATACTTTTTCTACCATGCATGTGGATAAAAGAAAGTAAAATAAAAATAAACTGGTTTCCTGCGGGGGTTTGTTTTTGAAACACATCACTAATAAACATATTTACACTAAAAGACAAAATAAATAAATAAATAAATAAAATAAATAAAATAAATAAATAAAATAATAATAATAAAATAAAATCCTCATTTATAAAATTTTACCTTTCTTCTGCAAAACGTCTATTTTAATCATTTGAAAATAGGGATGAAACGAATAGTGGTTTTGCCGGATATTGCATATTCATATTCAGTAGACATTAGTGTTTCAGATATTCGATATCCGGCAAAATCGCTATCTGTTACATCCCTACATTAAAATTTTTAACTGGTAATTTTTGAAAAAAAAAAAAAAAAAAAAATCTAATTACGGTTTTTTTTCTTGTCCCTTAGTGTACTTTAACTTATAATCGTCCCAGAATATCATAATTAAAATTTAATAAATGAGTTTGAGTTAAGTGTTAAAAAAAAAATTCCTCAAAGTGGGTCTTTTTTATTTCAAATGAACCATTAATATTAATATTCATTTATTTTGTAATAAATCACTGGTATTTATATTAACATATTTAATCTTCTCAAAATTTCCTTGCTGAAGTGTAATAAATAATAATAATAATAATAATACAAAAACTATTGTTAAAATGAAAATGGAAACAGTATTTTTAGAAATGAGCCTTTTTTTTTCTTGTGTGTGTGTGTGATAAACCTTTGTTAATTATATCCACTTATTTTGAAAGGAGAAAAAAAAAAAAGTTATCCAAAACTACTTATTTCGTGATAAACCATTGTTAAGACATTTACTTTTAGATATTCATTCTCGTGCTAATCCCATTATTAAAGCGCAATAATTGAACTTAAATCCATTTTTACTTTCCGAACACTATAGTGAGGAAAGTATTGTAATCATGTCAAAAATTCGAATTTGAGATTTTGATGTTTCCATACATTTCGAGGTTCCCTGAGTTAGTCTTCACTATTTTTGAGAGGATGTATGTATGTGTGTGTGTATGTATGTGTGTATGTCTGTGAGTAAACACGCTAGCGTCTAAACGCTTTGTTCGAATAAGCTGAAAGTTGGTACGCAAATTGTAAGTCACCATAGTACAAACCCTATACATTTTGGTGAATCTAGCACTTATAGTTTTTTTACAGGGACACAAAGAAAATTTCTTTATCATTATGGCCTATGGGACCAAAATCTTAAAAGCATGATAGCATCTAAACGCCTTATTCAATTGAGCAAAACATTTATACACATATTCTAGGTCACAGATACTCAATCTGTATAGATTTTGGAGAATCTAGCACCGATAGTGTTTTTACAGGGACACAAAGAAAAATTCTTTATCATTATGGCCTATGGGGCCAAATTTTAAAAGTGTGATAGCGTCTAAACGCATAATTAATCTGAGCAAAAAATTTGTACACATGTTATAGGTCACAGTTGCACCAACTGTAGGTGAATTTAGCTCTTACAGTTTTTTTACAGGGACACAAAGAAAAATTCTTTATCATTATGGCCTATGGGACCAAATTTTTAAAAGTGCGATAGCATCTAAACACCTTATTCAATTGAGCTGAAAATTTATATGAATATTTTAAATCACTGTTGTCATAATTAATAATTTCATATTGTAGAAACACCATGAATTTAACACACTTTTTAAATTTGAAAAATTATTTTTATTATAAAATAGGGTATTAGTAATATTATTGTTCGGTTTATGGGGCTATATATTCAAACACTTTAGTAGATATTACTGAAAATTTTTAGAAGGGCGATTTCTGGAATTTCATCATTTTTCAACATTTTTAAATAAAATTAAAAAACTACTTTAATTTCGATTCACAGATTTCTCTGTTCGCTATCTAATATCCATAAATACCGGGTTATCCGAAAGTCACAGAAAAAAATAAAAAAAAAATTATTATTTAAAAAGTACTGACTCTAGCTCTATGCGGTTTTCAATGAAATGTACAGAAAAATATGGGATTTTTTTTTTTATTTTTTTTTTTAATGTATATGTATAAGAAAAAATAGTTACATTTTTCAACAACATATCGCGCTGTATTCGCAGTATCTTCTCTCATTTTAAACAATTCCGTCTGATCAAATGACGTCATATTGCAAATACTGCAGCTTTTTAAAGAGATTTTCCAATGTGCAATGCCTGACAGTCATTCTTATAAATGACGGCCATTACATTGAGCCTTTATAGTGCTATCTATGCTGTTGAATGTTACTGTGCCACTGTAAAAAAAAGTAAATTTACATTTAAAGCGCCACCTTTTGATCAATATTTTAACTAATTTGATAATAATTTTTTATTACCTTAAAAAATAAATAAAGAAATAAAGAAATAAATAAATAAATACTAAAAGCAGTCTTTGGGGACTGCCGATAGAAATGAAAACTAAGTAACTTGTGAATTATATCGTCGAGCTATTAGATTATTATTTTCGAATTATTTTTGGTTTCTAGAGAAGTGTTTATGATCTGTTTTATATGATTCGGCATAATATTTGTAACTACCAAAATTAAATGAACTAAGCCTTATATTAGGTAAAAATATTGTAATATGACTAAAATAATTTTATTTTGTATTATTATTTATTTGAAAATTTATATTCAAGGCAAAAAGAAGAATATAACAGTCTGTATAAAAACACATGCTTGTACTTTGGGAACTATGTATATACTGTAGAAAAAGTACATACATGCCTAGAGTATAGAGCTAGAAAGAGGCAGATGCCAGTAGCCAGTACACTGTAAACGAAAACGTCTTAAATTCAGTTTAAAAAGTGTCTTTAACGGATGGTCATTTTTTAAGCGAAAAGAAAGTGTCTTATTATTTTAGACAACTTTCCGCATCTGAAATTGAAGCATTGCAGATGTCTTAAAACTCCGACATCTTTTTTATGTTTTGAAACACCTCCATGTTAGGCTTAAAAGATCTGCCATTTTTAAGACTTTTTAATAAAAAAATAAATATCGGTGGTGGTGGTGTGGTGATTCTCATTTTCTGTTTAAAACATATTTTATAATATTCTAGAGCATTGATAAATATAATAATAAAACATTACACACACATATATATATATATATAAACCGGCCCCTGGAATCGAACTTACTATCTTCGCTACCGTAGACGGACGCTCTTGCCAATTGCGCCACGATTTTACACTGATATTTACGATAATATATACTGCAATATTCGCGAAATGGATTGTAGTGTTATAATATAACTTGTATTTTTTCCCTTAAAACTTTCGAGATTAAATCTAAAGCTCAATATGCATTAATTCTATTAAATTTCAATTGTAGAAGCATAAATTTTGTAAAATATAAACAAATATATGAATATCTAAGATTGTAATGTTTTGAAAATGATTTCTGTCTATAAACTGTTAGTTAAAACGAACAACAACAACAACAAATATATATATATAAATATATATATATGAATATGAAAACTAGACAAATTTTGTTTTACATCCAGGTAAAAAAAATTAAAGAAAAGAGTTTTATATCGAAAGATTAAAAAAAAAAAAAAAAAAAAGAAAAGAAAGAAAGAAAGCAGCTATTTACAAGTTGTGTGTAAGATTAGTTAGAAATTCGCTTTCTTAGCGATAAAATATTCTTCGCTGCAAGTTCATCTTAATGTTATTTTATTTAATTAAATGAGCGAACTTTAAATAAAAAGTAACTATTTTAATAATAGAATTGAAAAAGTGTCAAACTAGGAGTAAAAGAAGAGTGGCTAGCCTTACTCACTTGAAATGATTTTCAAAAAAAAATTATTTATTTATTTCGTTTTTCAGTTAAAAGAGATTTAAATTTTAGATATTTGATCATGATTTCAATTTTATTTTCTCTTTGAAATCGCGAAGACTTTTTGCACCATACAAAATAACTTTATTTTCAGATTTATCATTAATTCCTTGGATCACGTAGTGCATTATTGCGGCATCATCAATGTTCCCGTTTTTAGACAGTTCACACATTTTGAAAATATTTTCCGTAACGGTTTCATTGGCTCTTATTTTCCTTTTACTTAATATATCATGTAATGAGGCAGAGTTAATTTCAAACTTAAACTCATTGATGAGCGCTTTCTTTAATTTTTTATATGTGAATAGTGCTTTTTCAGATCTGATGAATAGTAGAGCGTTTCCGCTCAAAGATCGTTTACAAAAAATTATTTTCTGCAACTCATTAAGATTAAACATTTCTGTTAATTCTTCAAATTCAGTAAACCATTCAATAATATTTTCATGCGGCTCGCCGCTATATTTGGAAATATTATTCTCAAAGTCATTGAAAGAAACAGTTGCACCATGTGATCCAAAATTCACATTATTACTACAATTTGTATTTTTTTTTTTTTTTTTTGTTTTATTATAATCACAATCACTGTCATTATCATTATTTTTATAGTATTTATCATCATTATTTATATGGCATTGCACAGAGGAGTCAATTTTCTCGACGTCATTATCACTGCTAAATTCATTCTCAGAATCATCATCTTCCGAATCATTGTCGGAGTTTTCCTCTTTGAATAATTCAGTATCATTTAATTTTAATAATAAATAACCTATCACGTATTTCTTCTTTCGTGCCGTTAAATAAAACATTTAATAAGTTACTTATAATAATGAATTCATTCAACGAAAAATTATCGTCGATGAATTTTTGTTTTTGAATATAATTTTTCATCGTCAACGGCAAAATTAAATCCTGTAATTTTTTTTATTCTGCATCTGTTTTTTCTATCACCTTCGTCATTGAATAAAAACCGATGCAGAATTCTAATTTTACTGTATTTCTCCGTCCCCAGTGCAACACCAATTTTAGGAATGTTTCCGAGAGAAACCATTGTGCGACAAAACAAAAATACACGTACCTTTGTAGAACCGAAACAGCAGGTGGTTTGTTGTTCTAAATTTTGGCTCGAATTTCCGTCTAGTTGATTTTTCACTTTTTAATCCTTGAGCACTTTGCAGAGCATATTTCACACTTCGTTGCTTGGTATGACCTGTCACTGATTCAGTTCTCGTTTTCGGTTTAATAGAGAGAAGAATTTTATAATTCACCACTTATCACAGTTCAGCTGTTCAGCAACAGTTTTAAAATAAAAAGTTCAGTTTAGGGTAGGTTGGGGTAATTGTAAACATGGGGTTATTGTAAACACACCCCTTAACTTTTTTGTTAGTTCAAATTTCAGAATGCAGATGCCAGCACATCTTCATACCTTCAAGGACAAATAGATGTTCCTTGTTAATAAATCACTTTTGTTGTGAAGCACCATTTTGTTTATGCAGTTTTGTTTTGGTCTGTGAAAAAAGGGAAATACAAAATTGCAAGGATTGATTAAAAATACTCTAAATCATACGAAAAGGTGAAATATTAATTCATTTTCTTTAAAAATAGTTTTAAACATTTTAATTTAGTTTATTATAATGATTTTTCTTTGAAACTCACGACTAAATTTTAGTTATTGCTTGTTTACAATTACCCCAGAAAAATCTTGCATTGGGGTAATTGTAAACATCAATTCCTCAGTAACACAACTTAGTATGAATGCATCTTATGTTTTTATTTTAATACTAAATTGTATTATAATTTTAATATGAATGTTATATTTCATTCCATTTTATAATTTTCCTCAGTAATTAAGCCTAATCTATTCTATGTTATAAGTAGGCTTTTTTTCTGTCTACTATTCTATTTTTTTTTCTAATTCAGATATATATATAACAGAAAAAAAAATAAATAAACTATTAGCTACAGCTCTCATGATTTAAGGAGAGCAGTGAATGATGTGAGAGAACAATCCTTCTTCACAAAAAGTATTTTATCCCCAAAAACCCTTGTTGAAATTTTTTCAAACAGTATCAAAACAAATGAATATGCAGTGGCAGTAAAAGAGAAGACAGCAACGTGCAGACTTTCTGAATTATGGGGAAGTACTGACTTCTACCAGTGTCTTAGAACGTCTAAAGGAATGTGAAAAAAAGAAACTTTCAAAAAGAAAGAAAAAGAATGTAAATGATAGAAAATCAAAAAGAAAGAAAGTTAATGATGATACAACAAAAAGGATTGATTGTGTTGAAGAAATAAAAGAAAATTCTACGGAAGTCCAATATGAAAAACCCAAATTGCAGCATTTAATTCCTGGAAGTTATATATTAATAGATTTTATTGCCAGCGATAAAAATAAGGTTAAATACAAGTATGTATGTGTTATAAATTCCATAGTACAAGATAAATGTACAGTCACGTTGTAGAAAATGAAAATTTTTTTTTTCATAAATTTATCATCCATAAAAGCTATTTTGTCAGCACCCTGTATTAAGTATAATGAAAGGAAACTTAAAATTGCATACATTTCCTGGTTTTGTGAGTGTACAAGAAAAATGAAAATCTAGTAAAACAATATGTTTGTACTTCAACAAATGTTAAATAAAATTCTTTAGGTTTATTATCATCCAAAATTTATTTTATTTTTTATTTAAGACATGATGTACTAATAAAAAAAAAATAGTTTTTTCATATATAAATATTAAAAAACTTTTTTAAAGTATTATATTTCATGTTATTATGCATTACATTATGGAAATACATCTGTTTGCAATTACCCCATACTATATGGGGGAAATGTAAACACTATGGGGTAATTGTAAACATGCCCTTATAAATTTAAATAAAAACTTTAATGCAAAGTAAAATGCTTAAAACTTAGGTAAATGTTCAAAAATTAATTTTCTGTCATTTTTTTAAACTAAAAGTTATTTGTTTAGTTTGTATGAATGATTATATTCAGAAGTGATCAAAAGTGTTTACAATTACCCCCAACCTACCCTATATTCAAAAGTTCGAGGTTTTTTTTTTTTTTTTTTTTTTTTTTTTTAAGTTTACATTTTATAAAAGTAAAAATAGATCTTTTTTTTTTAACGTTCTATTAAAATTTACTTTAAATTAAAATTCGCGTTCAATCCCACTTCTGAGATGTAGAATCCGACTTGTGGGGGCTTTTAAAACAATAACGTACTAATTCAATTATTTACTAATTATTTAAAATTTAATAAAGAAAGTTAAAATATAATACACTATTTACAGAAAACACTAATATGGATTAGAATTATACTGTTCAGATGTTCATTTAACATTTCGTCTACTGACATAGTTCAGTTCGTGGCATAAACAATTTATTTATTACTTCGCTTTTCAGTTACTTCGAAACACAAAGTACGTAAAAAGTGCCAAACTCCGGCACTGCTGAACGTCACAAGCGATACACTTGTCAGAGTGCGTGCCTTCTCATCCAGCCGTCGACTGCACTCTGAACTTCTCTCTTCAAACGCTCTTAGCAGCCATGCCTTTCCGGAAGCTGCGCCCGCCTACGTCACATTCGCATCTTTCAGCCAATATTCTGCACTCTCCGTCGAAGCTCAGCCGTTTAGGATTCCAGGTACGGCAAGGAGAAACTAAGTAGCTTTAGATTCCAATGTTCGGGGAAGCAAGGCCCGATACAATATATATATATATATATATGTATGTATATGAGGCATGCCGCGCCGTGCGCTACATATATGGATATATATGTAGAGAGATATACTCATTGTATATATATAATGTATACTAATAACGCACGGAGGTATATCTACGTACATATATACACAGTATACATATAGCTCATGGAAAGCGTTCGGTGACGATTACGCGAGTTCCATGATTTTTGTTCACCCAAAAAGTGCTCAACGCGCCTAAAGAAGTTTTCACTTCAAAAAAAAAAAAAAAAAAAAAAAAGTCTTTCTGTGCATTACAGTGAAAACCGCATAGTGCTACGGTCAATACTTTTTGAATAATAAAATTGTTATTTTTTCTGGGACTTTTGGATCACCCAAAAAGTAATCAAAATTTCAAAAGTTTCAAAATTTATATAAATGGAAATTGCTTGAAGTTCATTTTTTCATGTGTTTTACTTTTTTTATATTTAAAAATTTATCGAGACATTACGATGTGAAACGGGAAATTGCAGTTAGAAAGCGCTTTATAATGTATGAGAATCGTCTGATTTTTCTTTCTTGTTTTTAAAATATACCGTTGTTAATTAACTGTATTTAACATATTAAGTCTTGTAAGAATAATTTTTGAAACGCAATAAATAAATACCAGTACAATTTACAACAAAAAAATGTAAACAAATATTATTGAAAACGAGTCTTAGTTTTTGCGATAAACCATTGTCCTTTACAATTACTTGTTTTTGCCATAAACCACTCTAATGAATAATTACTATACATTCAATCTCTTCACAAACCCATTGTTGAATCGCAATAAATGAACGTGAGTTCAATATGCGGAACTAAAATGGAAACGAGTATTTCCAAAGATGATTATCACTTTCTCTTACCCGTTTATGGTAGAGAAAGCTTTGTTTTGAGGTTAAATTTTCGAAATTGAGTTTTTATTATATTTACGCACTTTGAGGTTCCCTGAATCCGATAAAACAGAATTTTAGCGTTTAAAGTTAAAGTTTTGGCGCTGTTATTTTTTATTTTTATTTATGTTAAAAAAAATTGAATGAATGAACATTTCAGTGAATAAATGAACGTAAAATTTATGATAGTAATTTTAAGTACTTTATTTCCATTTTATAGCTTCAACAATAAATCCGAATTCATTATGCGTCCACGTTAGAGTGAGTCCATTTTTCTATGGATTTTTAGCTTATTTCCCCTCGCTTTTTAACCGACTTCAAAAAAGAAGGAAGGTTCTCAATTCAAACCGTATGTTTTTTAAATGTTTGTTAGCTCATAACTTCTGAACGGATGCTCCGATTTTGATACTTTTTGTTTTGTTGAGAAGGTCTTGGTCTGAAATAGGTCCCATTGTAATAGCTTTACGATTTAAAGAAATTACTGGGTGTCCAAAAAAATCAGTCCCAACTCTTTTAACTGCTAAACGGCTGCAGCTATAGCGATAAAAATGGTATGTAAGTATAGCAAAGTGGCCCCGCTTGCAGCGCCACCTGGTGGAAAATAGCGGAGTTAGTGTTTCTATCTCGAAAGCGGTTCTAGAGAAAAAGTGAATTACTAAGTTGAAGAGTATCACCGATTTAGTACAAAAACATAGTTTAGACATTCATGCTAGCGTTCCTATTTCGGAAACGGTTCAAGACAGGGAAAAACGTGAATTATAAAATTGCCGAGCATCATCGATTTAGTACGAAAAGATAGTTTAGACATTGATGCTAAAAATACTATGCTAAAAAAGGGCATTTGTTTGTTCGCAATTTCTTACACTATGCACACTTGAGCTACATTGTACACGTTGTAGCGTAGTTGGTGAGACATACGCTATATAGTTCAAAATACGGTTACTTCATAATTTTTGTTTTGTTGTAAAGATCTTGGTCTGAAGTATGTTTCATTGTAATATCTTTACAATCTAAAAAAAAAATAAAGCGTCATATATGGTGAAAAACAACGGAATTAGCGCTCCTATCTCAAAAACAGTTCAAGATGGGAGAAAAGTTAATTACGAAGTTGTAGAGCATCATCGATTTACTACGAAAAGTTAGTCTAGACACTAATGCTAAAAACATAACGCTTAAAACGTGCATTTGTTTGTTAACAATTTCCTATTTTGTGCACACTTGAAAGACATTGCATATGATGTAGCGTAGCGGGTGACGTTAATGCTATGTAAAATTCAAAGTATGGTTTTTGTAAGCGGTCACATCGATTAACGCATAGACGTTTTAAGCCGACTTCATAAAGGAAAGAGGTTCTCAATACAAACCATGTTTCTCATTGTTGTTGTTGTTGAAATTTGTTAGCTTATGACTTCGTAAGAGATGATTTAATTTTAATACTTTTTTTGTTGTCGTAATGATCTTGGCTTGAAATAGGTTTCATTATGATTTCATTAAGATATAAACAAATTACAGGCTACTCACAAAAGTCTGTTCTCACTCTAACTACTGAACGTATGCAGCTACACTGGTAAAAGCAGTATGTAAGTATCGATGTTGAAACTTCTGTCCGTCAGCTGCAATGCATATTTTGCTCTTTGTTTGAACTTTACGCTGCGCAATTTCCAGCGCAGCGGATGACACGTATTCTCTGTAAAGTTCAAAATATATGCCTAACAGAATTTTTGGTTACGAATACAGCGTATCCGCTCTTTACATTTCTAAAGACTTTTTAATTTAACGTATGTTTATTCAATAGATAGTTTTTTACTCATATCCGATAAAGGCAAGAAAAGTGACACAACTTTAAAATGCAGCATTTGAGAAAAATCAACTTAAAAATAACTTGACTAGAATAAAACTGGCACAACTGTCTCTCGATGGATAACTTTCTAGATAGAGATGTAATTTTTTTTGTTCACATTGGGTGCATTTCATGTATTTTTCAGTTACATAAACCATTTTTTGAATTATGTCACTTTCCTTGGAAGTTGAGATTTGTGAAACTGCCGTCGAACGTCTTCTGATGTTCTGCTATATGAATAAGTTTTCACTGAAAAGAGAAAAATAAAATCTTTTTGTAAAAAAATAGAACCGACTCCAAAAAGCAACTACTATTCAAACAACTTAAAAAAAAAAAAAAAAAAAAAAAAAGAAAGAAAGGTGTGAAATGAAACTGTAAATTGCGCCTAAAAGTATAAAATAATTTCCTTCGCCAAATAACCTATAACACTACAATTAATCATAACTTTTTGAAGTCGGCGCAAAATTAAATAAATATTGATACCTTTATTCAATACAAAAATCAAATCCTATTCAAAATACACATCTCACATTGTCACCTGCAATACGCAGCCGAAAACTACTTTGATTTAAGAAAACGAATAAGATTTCGTAAGCAGCAAAAGTTGGCGAAGATGCTGGTATCTATCTGACATCCTTATTGAAAAAAAAATCGCAAAATTATCTGGCAAACATATTTAATTCCTTTGGGATATCATGATTATTTTGATAAGGTATATTAAGAGAGTAATCAAGAATATGAAACAATACTTCGTACAATATATATTATGAAAATATACAGCTTGCGTGTATATTTTTACATTACGTTTTGATCGCCAAATCCAAAAGCTACCAAGGGTGATAGTTATATCAAAGTTATACCAAATTTGCAAAGGAAACTCTAACTTCGTAGTAACATAAATACCGCATTGTGAAGAATGTCCACTGTTCTATGTAGATGCTACTAATTGACGAATTGTATACAGTGATAAAATAGTAAAGGAAACATGAAAATGGATCATTCGAGACAACAGCATTTCTTGCTACCGGTCTAAAAACAAACTTTTAAAAACTAATTAAATTTTATTTAATTTTGCGCCGACTTAAAAAGTTATGATTAATTGTCGTGTTATAGGTTGTTTGGCGAAGGAAATTATTTTATACTTTTAGGCGCAATTTACAGTTTTATTTCATACCTTTTTTTTTAAAAGGTGTTTGAATAGTAGTTGCTTTTTGGAGTCGGTTCTATTTTTTTACAAAAAGATTTTATTACATTCTAAAGTGCAATGGCTGCCACCCATCCACCCCCGCCAGCGCCGAGTCACATAATAAGTGAGACGTAGTAAACCTTCGACGATAGCTTCAGGGCCCCAACCCGAGCATTTCCCCGCTCTTCGATGACTTTTTCTAGTCAGTTCTGATCTTTTTTTCTTCCGGGGTCAGCCTTTTTTTTGTTGTTGTTGTTTACACACTTGATATTATAAGTTTTTTTCGTTTTCATCCCATGCTTTTTCTGTGGATTTTTAGCTCTTTTTTTCCTCGTTTTTTACATTCTAAAGTGTGGTGGTTACGCCACTACAAAATCGCAACTGCACTTGAGAATGTAAATAACGAGGGATAAAGGCTAAAAATTCATAGAAAAACGAGAAAGAAGAGTCAAAAATCTATAGAAAGAAGCATGGGATGAAAAAAAAAATCACAATATTAAGTGTGTAAACAACAACAACAACAAAAAAAAAAAAAAAAAAAAAAACAACACAATGTCAAGTGCGTGGAAAAAAAAACTGACACCGGATGCAACAAAAGATCAAAATTAACTAGAAAAAGTCATCGAAAAGCAGGAAGGGACTCGGGTTGGGGCCCTAATGCTATCGTCAAGAGTTTAATATGTCTCGAATAATTATTTGAGAAATAAGTGGAAAGCTCACAATTTCTAGTAACAACCATCCTATAACAATATTGCAAATCCTATATCATTTTCTTTAAAACTTTAATTCACTTTAGGTAATTAACCATAATTCACAGTACTTATATTTTAATTATTTCATGCTTTCTTAACTAAAGAACTATACGTAATACTCACATTTATTTCTATAAAAAATCACAAATCAGAGCCATGCAAAGTCTTCTTTTGTTTAAAATAATTTAACAACACTAACACCAGCTTCAAATTTTTTGAGTCAGTATATCGTAATGTATAAAAAACATTACTTTGTGTCCCTATAAATAAACTATGCGCCCTTCACTCATATATTTATGGCGACAGTGACCTATAGTTTACTCAATTTTATCTTAATCGAATGTTGAGGTTGAATACTAGCATACTTCAAATAAGTTGAGCCAATTGGTCATAATGGATAAGAATTATTTTTGTTTCCCTGTAAACTAAAATTTCATCATTCATCAATAATTATACAGTTATTGTGACAGTAATCTATAAAACAGTCACAAATTTTTAACTTAATCGAATAAAGCGTTTAAACGCTGCCATGTTCATTCACATACATATATATCACCGTGAAAAAAAAAAAAAAAAATCAAGAGATCTCAAAAAGCAGATACGTCAAAATCACATACTCGAATTTTTTCATCATTACAATATTTTCCATACATATTTTGCGTTATAATAGGATAAATACATTCTTTAAAATCCATTTTTTCTGTTGATATATTACCATTTTTTTTTTTTTTTTTAATAAATAAAATGAATCTTCGAGATGTTCAATCTTTATCAAACATGAAGTATTTTTTAGTATTTTATTTGCAAACAAAAATTAAAATGAATGTTTTATTAGGGGAAAAATACTGTATATCACTAATATTCTGTCATTAATAAATAAATAAAGTAATGTTTTCTTAATAAATATGAAAATTTATTTTTTTAATATCTCTGTTCACTTTCCTTTCTAAATTTACATATTACTTCCAGCAAATAATTTGATTTTTTAAAATAGTTTTTGACAATTTGTGGTGTTGGAAAAATCAAATAAAGCACATATTCGAAAAATACGCCAAATCTATAAAAAGTGATTAAAAAAAATATATACAGGTGTATAAAACTAAATGTGAGCTAACACATATATTTATTATAATTAGTACCGCCCAGTGGTCCAAACTCGACCACTTTTTGCAAAGCAAAGTAAAATAATTCCCTTCTCATAAACGGAATTAAGTTGCAGCACAGCAGCGACACTTGTCGACCGATATGCACCCAAATTAAAACAGTTTTAACATAGTTTTACATAATATCCATCTCATACACCATATTAGGTTTTGTGCGTGTATGCAATACAGAAGTTGAGATGAAGCCGGTCGAATTGAGTTCAGGAAATCTCAAAACGTGTAACTTCATCGGAAACCGGAAATCTATTTTTTTTTTTTCTAAATTGTATACTTTCTCCTTATATATAAAGAAGATATAATAATAAATTTACTTAAAAAAAAAGAATAATAATATGTAGTAGTAGTCAATTTCTCTTTATTGAAACGCAAGGAAATCTCGAAACCAGAAATCGAAATTTTTTTCGTATTTTCTACTTTCTTCTTAAATACGCAGATGCTAGTAATAAATCCACTTTTTTAAAAATAAGTAGTCAATTTCAGTTAATTGAAATGCAAGAAAATTTCAGAACGTGTAAATTCATGAAACACCGGAAGTCAAAAGTTTTTTCTAGATCTTATACCTTCTTCTTATATATGCAGAAGATATAGTAATAAAACCATTTAGAAAATAATAAGTAGTCAATTTCAGTTTATGCATTACGTTTTAGTTTAAAAATATGTCTTTAAATTAGAGCTGATATGAATCACAAAAGAAAAAGAAAAAAAAAATGAAAGAAAGAAGTTAGATCTTAAATAAATTAGATAAAAAAAAAAAAAAAAGCTTTCATATGTCAAATCCTTTTTTAATTTACGTATATTTTCAACAGTATAAACGTTCGACCAAACACTCATTCATTGCAATTTCTAGCACTCTAACGGCTGTTTTCTCTTTGAATAAAAAATTTGTTGTCGAGAGTATACTGCTACATTTATACAAATTACTGTGTCTATGGTTTTACTCGCGTTTTAAGAATTGCCAGATTTAAAAACTTTCTACATTAGGTATTTTTTACTATAAAAAATACGTGTAAAAAATGAAAAAATGGAAAAATGCATGAAAAATAAAAGTATGTTTAAATACCTTTTTGACATCGTAAGAAATCTTTGTATTCTGCACCTCTGGCTAATCATACCTTTCGAATGATACCATTTTCAACCCTCTACTCCCATAATTAATAGGTTAAAAAAGTACCACAATTTCGTACTTGCTAATTAATATATAGATTTTATTATATTTAGTCACTACTAGAGACAAGAATACGACAATTATATATGAAATCACGCGAAAACCTGACACTAACGCAACAAAATACTTTGATATGATTCCGAAAACAAAATCCAAACTGACTCACAGTCATTTTTTACTTACATATAGGACAAATCCTTCCATAGGTCAATACTTCCATTACCTACTACCGTAGGTAATGGAAGTATTGAATTCGGTCTGAAAATTCGATATCGAGGTTTCACCTGATTTACACGTTTTAAGGTCCTCTGAGTCCAAACAAGTGGTTTTTGGCAATTGGTCAGTGTGTATATGTGTGTATGTATGTGGAGAATTTTCTGGCTATTATATCTCAGAAACTAATAAAGATAGAACTACGAAACTTGAGAAATGAAACAAGTCTGGTGTACAGATAAATTTTCCAAATTTTAGTGAAAATTGCAAACCGGAAGTGGGATCGTAAGTCAGTATCTCAAAAACGGCTCAAACGATTTTTTTCGAATTTGCTGTATAAACACTCTATTAGATGTCCTTTTGAATGATATAGTTGGTTAGTTCAGAAAAATTGATAGGCGTCCTGTATAAATAGCTCAATTTCAGCACTCGCAAGGGCGTTCCTTTAAAAAAGGCTGTTTGGATTTTTTTCAAACTCGACATATTAACTCAATTTTAAATATGCTTTTGTATGTAATTATTCTTTTCCTGTCAATAATTGAGCTTTGGTAAAAGTTGGTATCTCAAAAACGGCTCTAACGAATTTCTTGAAAATTGTTATATACATCCATTTCTTTATTATGTATCACGTAGTTATTAGAAGAAAATTAACAGCTACCCTGCTTAGGTAGGTCAGAAGTTTAGGTAGATCTCCATAATTGGTGTTTTAAAAAAAAACTCTACCATTTTTTTAGTTCCCCATAATACTAACTAATATAACTTAGTATGGGGAACTTAGGTAATCGTGAAAATTTCCGACCTCAGTTTTTTTACCTTTTTACACGTTTTCAGGTGTGAGGAATCCGAAAATGACAAAATTTGTATGGTGTCCGTCTGCAGGGTGTCTTTTAGTTCGTTAGTCCGTTAGTTTGTTAGTCTGTGTACACGATATCTCAAGAACAAATAGTCGCAGAGAAGTTAGATCAGTTTTAAAATATTACTTTCGACACTGGCAAGAATCCTATTCATTTGCAACATTCGAATTAAGAAACTTCATGAGTTATAAATTACGATTTTCTTAACATGGGAGAATGGGGCAAAATTTCACTTAGACGTCCATTAAGTAGAAAATTTTACTGTAAAGATGTCAGGTCAATTTTAAAATATCAGTTTTGAATTCGGAATGAACATCAGTAACTATAAATATGCTACTTTGAAAATTTCGCAAGTTATTGGAAATTTACGAATTTCTTAACATGGCAGTATAGGGTAAAATTTCACATAAAAGTCAATTTTGAGAGATATTTTCATCGTAAAGATGTCAGACTACTTTTTAAATAATATTTAGGGCACTGGATGAATATTATTGACTATGAATTATCCAATATAAAAATTTCGTAAGTTATTGGAAATTTACGAATTACTTAACATGGCAGAATAGGGCAAAATTTCACATAAACGTCAATCTTCAGGGATATTTTCATCGAAAAGATGTCAAACCACTTTTGAAATATTATTTAGGATACTGGTATGAATATTAGAGACTATGATTTTTCCAATTTAAAAAATTCATAAGTTATTTGGAATTTACGATTTATTTAACAGGGCAGAATAGGGCAAAATTGAGTATAAACGTCCATTTTGAGGATCATAAATATATCAGACAACTTTAAATAACATTTATGATACTTGTTTGAATATGATTGACTACAAATATTCTAATAGGAAAATTTCGCAAGTTATTCATAATTTCAGATTTTATCAACACAGCGAAATTGAAAATTTTTCATATAAATAGGAATTTTGAGGATTATTCCATTGAAAATAGTAACATGAAAACTAATCAACGGAACTGACCCCGATAAAATAAATTAATAGATTAGTATAACATAAATTTATCGAAGTGAACGGTGGATAGCCTATTAGGCGGGGATTTCATTCTGTCATTGAGTCAAGGTATGGTCAAATTCATTTCTCTTAACATGATTATAATATGTCTCGCAGTAGAAATTTATGAGAATATAAATATGATGGGAAACTGAGCAGAGTCTACCTATGCCAACTAGTTTTCTTATTTTTTACCTCGCTATATGTAAGTGTCGTTTTATACGTTTTTACATGTGTATAAAGTTTATCTTACCAGAAAAATGTTAGGTTTCTACTTCTATAGGTCACTTTTATATCTTCTGATCACATTATCTCCAAAAAATTTATATAATATGTGTAATAGTGGGTAATTACTTTCTCTTACCCATAAGGTAGAGAAAGTATTGTTTTTGGGTTAAATTTTCGAAAGTGAGATTTGGTTATACTTCCATGTTCTGAGGTCTCCTGAATACGAAAATCATGTGTTTAGCAAATGGTCTGTGTGTATGTCTGTGTGTGTGTATGTGTGTGTGTCTGTCTGTCTGTGTGTGTGTGTGTGTGTCTGTTATCAGCATATCTCAAAAACAAATTATGGCAGAAAGTTCAAACTTGGTATTCTAAATGTGTATCATATAGGGATGCTACACTAAGCTTTTCATTGAGATGAAGCAAATGGTTCATGTACAGGGACACTCAAAATTATTCAAGTACATGGCGTCTATGGGAGAAATTGCAGGTAAGTAGAGTTTAACATCTGTAGACTGCACTAAATCAAATGAAACGACTATATATTTTTTGTAATAGAGATAGTCAACTGAGAAAAAAAATGTGTATGTAGGAGCCTCGCCTCCCCCCCTGGGGGGGGGGAAATCCCCCCTCGAGGGGAGTAAATTTTCATAATGGGTATTTTTCAAAAGAGCTCGCCAATACCTTTAAAACGAATGGTTGAACTATAAATCTGTGATAATTTAAAACAAAGTTATCGATTTTTTTTTTTTTTTTTACTTTTAACGAAAAAAATCTAAGAAAAAAAAATCGTATTTTTTATTTTATTTTATTTTATTTTATTTTATTTTTTTAATACTGAGAATAAAATGGACGTTTTTTGGTTATTTAGTGTTTAACTACTTCTCTAATATGGAAATCGTCTGCATTATCATAAAAGATAATTTTTTTAAATAATAATTTTAATAAATTATTTTTTTAAATCAGAATTATTTTTTAATAACCTAATTGAGTTCTACATAAATGTAGGTGCATGAATGAAACGGCACTCACACAGAACTAATTATCATAGAAATCTCTCCCGAAGCCTAATTTGAATTGTTTAACATAGGTTTACATAACATCGTTATCTTACCTCTTAATCTCCAACCTGTAATTATAGTATTAAATTTCAGGATAAGAGAAAGTTGTGTGAGTGACACACCAGATTATTTGTAATAGAGATGGGAAAAAATTTTTGTGTGCGTAGGAGCCCCGCCTTCCCCTCTGGGGTGGGGGGAAGCCCCCCCCCCTTCGAAGGGAGTAAATTTTCATGATGGGTATCTTTCAAAAGAGCTCGCCAATACCTTTAAAACGAATGGTTGAACTATCGATCTGCGATAATTTAAAATAAAGGTATGGATTTTTTTCATTTTTAACAAAATAAAAAAAGATTTTTTTTTTTTAATATAATATTGAGAATAAATTTAACTTTTTTTTTTAATATTTAGTACTATTCTACTTCTCTAATATGAAAATCGTCTGCATTATCATAAAAGATAATTTTTTTTTAACAATAATTTTAATAAATTATTTTCAAAAAACAGAATTATTTTTTATAACCGAATTAAATTCTATATAAATGTAGGTGCATTATTGAAACAGGGTGTTGAGGGGGGTGGTAGCCCACCTCACACAGAACTAATTATCATATAAAGCTCTTCCTTTCATGCCGATATCTTTCAAGCCTAATTTGAATAATTTAACAGAGGTTTACATAACAGTACTCGTTATCTTAACTCTTAATCTGCAACCTGTATTTATCGTAATAAATTTCAGGGTAAGAAAATTCGTGTGAGTGACACACCAGTTTATTTTAATTAGAAAAGGAATTAACTGCTAAGTTGGTAAAGATTATTTATAGAGCAGTTTACAATTTAAAATTGAAATTCATCCTTTTTTTTTTTCCCGAGCATGTTCATGCAAGTAAGTATTGTAATTAGGACGAAAATCCGAATTTGTAGTTTTTGTATTTCTACATGTTTTCAGGTCAACTGAGTTCTCTCTTGATATTTTTACAGTGATGTATGTGTGTATGCATGTGAGTGAACACGACATAGTCTAAAGGCTTTGTTCGAATGAGCTAAATGTCGGCGCGTATGTTATGGGTCGCCGTAGAACGAACACTAAGGATTTTAGTGAATCTTGCACTCATTTTTTTTGCAAGGTCACAAAGAAAAGTCCTTTATCAATATTGCATATGGGCTCGGTTACTTTAAAGTGCGATAGCGTGTAAACACCTTATTCGATTAAGCTAAAAAATAATACACATATTATAAGTCCACGTCACCCGAACTGTATAGATTTTGGTGAATCTGGCCCTTGATTTTTTTTTTACAGGGATATAAAGAAAAATCTTTCATCATTATGGCGTATAGGTCGAAAGTTTTAATGTGCTACAGCCTCTAAATGCCCTACTCGATTGAGTTGAAAATTTATACACTTGTTATAGATCAACACCGAACAAACTTTATAGATTTTGGTGAATCTAGCACTTATAGTTTTTTACAGGGACAAAAAGAATATATCGTTGTCATTATGACCTATGGGACCATTTTTTTTTTAAAGTGCGATAGTGTGTCAACGCCTTGTTCGATTGAGCTGAAAATTTATACACGTTTTATAAGTCACCTTTGCACAAATTATGGATTTTGGTGAACCTAGCATTTATAGATTTTCAAAGTGACTTTATTAAAAAATCATTAACATTATGATATATGGGTTCAAAATACTTGAAGTTCAACTGCGTTATATTAACATACTATTTGGGAAAAGATGCTGAAATACCCTATTATAATTTTCTGTTTATTATTATTATTATTATTATTATTATTATTATTATTATTTTTGTTATTTAACGACTTCTCTTGCTTTAACTTATTTAAGCAATCGTTATTTACTTAATATTTCAAATGCCGAGTTGAGTCACCGAAGATTTTTTTAAAACTTTTCTAAAATTTAATTAAGGAATTATGTTATTCTTCTATTCTATGAACAAATAAACGCTGTTGCTACATTCAAAAATATTGGTACTTGCAAAAGGAAGCATCTACGGCAATCTGGTATAATCATAATTGCAGATTAGTGTAAATATTAACATTAAAAACTAACGCATTCGTACTACACTGATATACTTTGGTTTACTTTAAGATGAATTTATTAAATAAAGACAAGATGTTTTCAGTTGTTACAGCTTTCACCAAAAGTACTGGGAATATTGTATCTTAAATCTTGCACAAAATTATAGCGAAAATTAAACAGGATATCAAAATATCTATTTTATATACACATTTAATGACTATTATTTTTTTATTTTTTTTTTTCTTATCAGCTGGAGTACATTAGTGATTAATATTTCTTTCTGAAGAGAGAAGCATTTATTTTATTATTATTGTTATTATTATTATTATTATTGTTATTTTAATTCAGAAATAAAACAATCTTAAAAAATAAAAAATATGACACGAGGATCCAGAATTGGTTAACAGTTGATTAACAATTGATTAATAATTGATTAACAATTTATGATTAGTGCATTGTGTTACCATAATGTTTTTTTTTCTCTTGAAATAATACTTCTAAAATTAACTTTTGTACAAATCTCTAATTTTAAAAAATTTGATATATTGATATTCTTTTTATTACACTTTATACGAAAAGTTTTTTTTTTTTTTTTTGAATAAAATTTTACGAAGCAAAGTATTTGTGTAGTTGAATAAATTATCGGTTTTCATTAAACAATCAAAATGCATTACCAGAAAAATTTTGTCGTTAAGTAATGAATAATAGAATAAAAAAAAAAAAAAAAAAAAAAAAAAAAAAATGTGTACCTTTGATTATAAACAAAGTTTATACATTTATAAAAAAAATTTTTTGAAACAAATTTCCTTATTTATAATGCTTATATATATATATGGGGGGGGGGCTACATCAGCATGTAAAAAAAATGTCCCCACATCGAATAATTAAGATTTACGTCCGAGAAGAACTTTTTTTTATAGTATTTAATAATATATTAACGTTAATTAATCTTATTTGCGATGAGCTTTAATCAAATAAAAAAAAAGCAGAAAAAAAACTTTTTTTTTTTTTTTTTTTTTTGGACTAGATTTATCATAATACATTAGCATTAAGTGTAAGCATAATGAAATCTAAGTAACTATTCTAGTTACAACCTCTACCACTCTCTTCTTTTTCTTTAATGAAATATTTTTTTTATTAATCAATAAAAAATATTTTCTTTCAAAGATGATGTTTTATAATCTTCATTTTAACGTTATGAGAAATGCAACATTTTAAAACAAACAATTTTGCTTACATCACCTAGAAGAAAATAAGGTTATAAAATGTTTTTGTATATTATTAAATAAATAAATAAATAAATAAATAAAAAAGAACATTCATGTTACCCAGGATTTAAGAAATATTTATTTTTAAGAATCATCAGGAAAAAAATAGAAGTGACTCTCTATTGACTCTCACCTGACTTTCAATGCTTATTGAATTATTTCTTAAGCATACGATTTGTTAGATGCAAGTACCCTAATTTAGTGTATCTAAGCCGCACTGGTAGATAAGACGCAGCTTATTAAAATGTTGTGGGGGAAAAAATACTATTAGATAAACCGCACCGGAAGGTATATACAGACATTGTTACGACTATGTGACAAAGACATAAGGAAAAAAGATATCAATCTTCTGATACCTAGAAAGTTAATAAAAATAATAAATTATTAATTATAAATGAATATGACAAATTATTTAAAAAATAATTCGGTATAAAGAAAATAAAATAAAACTATACCAGTACGCAGATATAATGCAACAAATATGAGAAACACGGGAACAAGATGGTGTTATCTGGGCATATATACAAAGTAAAAAAAAATAAATAAATAAATAATTATAAATAAAAGTAATAAATTATTTCAAAAGGCACTGTACAAAAAATAAAATAAATAAATAAACAAATAAAATAAAAAAATAGAATAAAACAAAGCCATTATACAAATACGATGCAAAAAATCAACAACAAGGGATGAAGATGGCGAACTCCTGGCGTATATGCAAATTAATCAAAATAAGAGATTATTAGTTAATAAATAAGGTATTATAAGCGTGAATCAGTGCTAGAGAAACTCGAACACTAAACTTCTGTTTTCTGGGGAAATCGACCTAAAGTATTCCAAAAAGTATGGACGACGGAATTTGGCATTATCATTAGATAGCCAACACTGATAGATAAGCCGCAGTCCCCAAAAATCAATTTTTTTTTTAAAGAAAGCCCGCGGCTTATCTTCGCTACAATACGGTAGATAAAAAAAAAAAAAAAAAAAAAAAAAAAAAAAAACATTTTTGTTAAATTCCAATATTTTTTACTATATGCAAGGCAAGTTATAAATCACCGTCGCGTGAACTGTATAAATTTTGATGAATGTAGAACTTATAATTTTATTTCAGGGACACAATAAAAAATGCCATATTATGGCCTATAGAATCAAATTATTTAAAATGTGATAGTTTATTCGATTCAGCTGAATATTTGTAGGTAAATTACAGGTCATTGTCACATAATTTGTATAGATTTTGGTGAATGCAGGACGACTAATAATTCATTTATATTTTTATTTTATTTATTTATTTATTTTTGTTATGACAAAAAAGTTTACTAAACTAATGCAGTGTAATTTTTAGAACACTTGATATACTAAATGGAGACAACCTGCTAGAATCCGAATATAAATATATTAAATATCTGAGGAGATATGAAAATTTATATTAAATACTGTGTAATTGCGCATGCGCAAGTCTTGACAAAATATCGTTGTTAAGAACACTTAACAAAATATCGTTTGTATCATTTGTTAGACAAATATATCAAGTAGTTTTTGTAAAACCCAATCGAAAATATATGAAAATTCAGAAAGGTATATACGATAAGATGAATTGAATATCAATTGCTTTCAAAAAGAAGTAAATCCATAAAAGGTTTTATTTAAATTTGTATTGTGAATAATTAAAGATAAATTAATGCGTGTTAAAGCTTTAATATGCCAATTAAACATTATTTAATATAAATTTTTATAATCCAAAATATATTTAATATTTTTATATTCCGATTGCAGCATCTTGTCTCTGCTATAGTATGTCCAGTATTCTAGAAATGACAATGCATTTCCTTATAAACTTCCGATTTTATGAACAAAAAAAGTTGCAAAGAATTTTCGATCTTTTAAAATAAATTTTTATGCTTCCCAGAATATATGTATTATCCAAAAGTATTCCAGTGTGTAATGCGATCGAGTTAATTAAAGGATGTAACAGAATTATATGTTGTTGCTGCTGTTGGGGGTTTTCTTTGAGACCTATAGCTGCTGGGACTGTCGTCTCAAATCTTCCAAAGATTACAGGTTACAGGAAGTTACATGATTAAAATGGCACAAAGCTGTTAAAAACGTATCCAAAGCTTTTGAAAAGCGATTGGTGGAATGCAAGAACCCAAGGATGGAATGGCGCAAGCTTTTTGATGAGCAAAACTTTTGAATGAAGACCGGGAAGCAGCTGAAGTTATCACTATTAAACAGCGCACCTAAATGGTGACTGCGATTCTGCTGATAGCGTCCACAAGATAGGAGAATATTCCCGATGGTATCCATCACATGACAACGGTCGCAAACACCGTTGCCAGTAAGGTGAAAATGGTGCAACAGAGTTTGGCTTATGATCATTTTGCAGAAAAGGCTGGAGATCAGAACGTCGTCCCGTCTATTAGTAGACCAGGAGCCGGTGATCCTGATCAAAGGGATTTCATCACGGGAGATTATGTATTTGCTCTGACGAAAAATATGGACTGTAGAATCTTTGAAGCATTTGGTCGAATACTTTATTAGGTCTTCAGGAGAAATCCAATCAAGTAAAACGTTCCAGGGACCAGTATTTTTTGCAATTCTATCTGCTTTTTCATTAAGGGGAATTCCTCTGTGACCAGGAACCCATACCAACCGAATACTAGTAGAAAAGGAGGACGCTCGACAAATATTATCGTGGAGCCATAGAATAGTCCGAAGAGGTTTGATGGAGACCGACTGAAGAGAAGAGCAGACAGTACCGACAGGTTATCTGTAAGGATAATAAAGAACGAGTTGGAGGAGGCGAGTTCATAGATCACCGTACCGATAGCAAGAGCTTCGGCAGAGAAGACTGAACTGATATGAGAGATCCTATATCTAAATTGAGAATCAGAGGAGCACCCAGCGATAGCAGATAAGGTCTGAGATTTGGTCTCATCGGTTGCAAAATTATCGTGATTGGACGGGAACTCCGAAATAAAGGTCGAGAATAAGGACTTGGTGATAGGATCATTCAATGTCGTGTTCTGGAAAGGGAGGTCATTAAGGTGGAAATAGACTTTACCGTTAGCGACGGGCAGAGGGAACTAGAAAAATACCAGACTATCTAAACAGCTGCTAATTTCATCAAGCCCATCAATGCCATACAGGGAAAAATCAAGCTGCAGTTCTTTATTAGAGTCATCAATTTTATTCAGGAAACTCCAAAGAGAGGACCAGGTACCGAGAGAAAGCTGTCGAATCCAGAACCCAAGAAGGGAGACCCAGAGCAGCACGGAGACCACAATTTTGGAAATGTTCAAGTCTATTGATTAGTGACGCACTAGCCGAGGTCAGAATAACAAATCCATAGTCAATTAGGCTCCCAAAATAGGTAGTAAAGAGCATAACTAGATGATGTGACCTAGAACCATAGTCCTTCTGAGAAAGGGCCTTGAGGAGGTTGATTCTCTTGAAGACCGCAGGTAGTCTATATGCTTCTTAAAGTCACCCCGATGGGAGAAGATAAATACCAAAAATTTGACATCATCCGTTCAGTCAGTGAGGCAACCGTTAATACTGAAATGAAAGTTGCACACACCAATTCTGCGAAAGAAATTAATTGCGTGACATTTATCCAACCGAATGGACAGCTTCCAATTAGAGCACCAACGGGAAACATTCTGAAGGGCAGCCTGTTGCTTCCCGTGACTATAACTTAAGGAATCACCAAAGCAATAAATAGAATTATCATCTGCATATGCTAAACACCTGATATTATAATTCAATATTTCAAAAAAGTCAGATGAAAAGATAGTAAACAAAATGGGGCTAAAGGACCGCGCCTTGCGGAACCCCGCGCCAAGAGGAATGCGCAGACGAAACCACGCCCCTCCAAACAACTTTAATATAACGAACCGACAAAAATTATGGATCAAACGGAGCAACTTGCCGTGATGCCGATTTGGGCGCACTTCTGGATGAGGCCATGTATATAAATAGAATTATAAGCAGACTGCAGATCAAGGGAGATGCCAATAATAAACTGTTTGTTCCTTTTCGCACTCATAATATCTTTGTGGAGCATCATGACAGCCGCCTGGCTGTCCCGAAAAGGTAAAAAAACCTGTCTATGACCAAGGGTCCTGTTTTTGAGGAGAAAGGAGCTTATCCGCTGGGCAATCATACGCTCACAAATTTTACAAACCACAGGGGTGAGAACCGTGGGCCTATAAGCGGAGGCCACACACTTTGGCTTGTCAAGCTTTCAGGCAACAGAATCAAAGCAGAGGTCCAGTCAGGAGGGATATTCCCCGTAAGGAGAGAATCGTTATAAATTCCTAGTAACAGCTCAAGAGAGTGGGGAGTGGGATTCTTGAAGAAACGAGTGGGAACCCTGTCCTCACCTGGAGTAGTAGACCTTGTGCGCTGAATTGCAGCAGACAGTTCGGACAACGCGAAGGGTTTTTTGAGAGACTCATCGTGATTAGTCCCATAAGTGAGAGGAGGAGGGGGTGATTATAACCACCACTATAAAAATCTGCGAAAATCTCAGCTTGGGCACTAGCATCCAAGACAAGGTTACTGTCGTGAGAAAGGCAAAAGTAAGAATCAGGAGGGGACGAAGGACGATTTTAATTTTACGGAACACGTCGAATAATAATTGGGGATCGCTAGCATTCCTGCAAGTATAGTCCCAAAAGCGCCTTTTGGCTTCTTTGAGTCTTTGATGGTCAAAGCGGAGGACTTCTTGCATTTTATCCAGAATTCAACCGATGACAGCTGAGTAGTTTTTTGAGAAAATGTTGCTTTTGGGATAGAAGAGCCTTACAGCGGAAGGACCACCAAACGGGAAAAGCTTTCCGATGAGGATTAACAATACGAGAGTTTTTTTCCATAGCCCACTGCATGGAGGCAGATAAAGTTTCAAAGTTGACAGAGGGGACGGGCAAGAGTAAGGCATCAACCTCATGACACATACGGCACCAACGGTAGCTTAAACAGGGAAGCAGAGAAACAGGGGCAGGGTCAACAACGAAAGACACAGGAAAATGATCACTGCTAAAACGATCATTCATCACCTGGAAAGAGATACGAGCAAGGATATCAGCTGAGCACAGAGAGAGATCCAAGAGGGAGAGAGAACCATTGGGTGACAGACGGGTACCAAGAGAAGAATCAATAAAGCGAAAGGAGCTCTCGACAAGCCACTCAACAAAAGCCTCGCGGTACCAGGAAGCAGGGGGAACACCCCAGGAGTGGTGATGAAGGTTGAAATCTCCCAGGAGAAGGGTAGAACCAAGAAGACCATGATAGAAAGAACGGATATACTCACTGACTGAACCAGAACGAGAGTACACCTTAGTGATTTTCAAACAATCCGAACCGGAAAAGATGCGTACGCACATAACCTCGGTATCCGAGGAGGAAAGTTGAGCCGGGATGAATAGAGGGAATGGTTAACAGCAATTAAAAGTCCACCACCAGAACGGGGTGGCCTGTCAAAGCGGTAAATCACTTTCCCAAGAATACTGAGAGATTTCTCAGGACGAAGAATAGTTTCTTGAAGAACCAAATATCAAAGGAAGGAAAAAGGGTGTGGTTGAGTAAGTCAAGTTTATTCGAGATACCTCTGCGGTTCCATTGAAATATCTTAAGTCCATCTATAAAAAAGAATGAAAACGAAAAAGACACAAAAAGATAGGCACAACACAAAAGATAGGCACCCTGCAGCACAACAAAAGTATAAAAAGCAACCATAACAGCAGAAAAGTTACCCATTTCAAGACGCCGGAGAACTCCGGCGTTTGCGCTTTTCGTGCAAGAGATCCTTGATGGACTCCTAAAAACTTTTGATTAAAGTAGTTAGAGTAGATATAGCATCATATAATAAATCAGAATTGTTTCTGATGACATCGTTTAAAACTTTGACCATAGCATTGATGCGTGTTTCTATGAAATTCTTAATAGTGATCGCGTCGATATTTTTTGTGCTGCTCGTTACTTTAGCATATGACGCCTCCTTTGATGTTTTTGTGACAAAAGTTTTTCAGGCTTCTATAAACGATAGGCAGTTTTTGCATTTAAAGTCAAGGAATTCCATTTCCTTTAGCCTGGACGGGCAATAGTTGTAATCTAAACGATTCTCCCCAGTGCAGTTTACACAGACCAAGGAGCCAAAACAGGGCCCTTCATGAGAAGTAGCACATGTGGTACATATTTGAGCTTCTTTGCATTTGGCTGAGACGTGGTTAAATTTGTAACATCTAGTACATTGTCTGGGTCTATCAATGAATTAGCGGATAGACTGGACGGAGAACCACAGTTTTATTTCAGGTGGGACGACAGTACCGAGGGTGGTTTTAAGGACAGGGTACAACTCCCTAGTACTGTTTATTTTTACAAATCTAAGCAATTCAAGAATGTGCATTGGATTACAGCTTTATATCAACTGAGCCAACTCGCCCAGAGGAATGCTAACCGGAATGTTAAATATCAAAAAACGATTCGTTATATTTTCCTAAATCACCCGAGAGGAAACCGCTACCCCCGCAAAATTGGTGATATTGCATATCTCTTTGGCACAGTTTACATCAGAAGTACATATAATGATACGGCCAACTCTTGTGTACCGCACATTCGCAATTTTCTGGTAGGACTTAATTTTGCCTCAATTTCTGCATGTGTAGTACGTGGGTCACGTCTAGAGACCGATCCGGCTTCAGTACTGTTTATAAAAACATTAAAATTTGTACCCCCATTGCTACCTGCTATTTGGAGCAGGTTACTTGTAGGCGCAGAAGAACGTAAAATTTTTGATTAGCATTAGCAATATTACTATTTTCACCTTCAGTCAGTCACCTTCAGTCCACATTATTTACGTCAACATTTAGATCTGCCGTGGACTCCACGACATTAAACCACAAATGGGCTATGCAGCCAAAAATATTATAAGCTCATAATAAACAAACAGAACAAATGCCTTAAATTCAGAACCAGAAACCAATAAAGAAAGACCAACGCTTACCTTTCGTTCGACAAATAAAGGAGATAATAAAAAACAAACCCCGTTTAGATATATGGACCCCCCTCCCCTCTCCCAAGAGACAAACATGCCACGCAGCAGCAAAAGGAACCGCCTACTACGCGACCCCAACATAATTATATGTTACAGTTACAACGCATTCCAAACATTATTTCCTATATGGTAATTCCAAACATCATATTTTTTCTTTGTTATTTGCTTCGATTTGTCTTGGAGAAAAATTACTTGAAAAATGTAAAATACAATACTTATATGCCGGAATTTTCAAAGTAAAGTGTCCAATATTTTTCTAGATAATCCAGAAAACATATAAAATTGTAAATGTTTTCACTATTTTGTATACTACCTATAATTGAGCCTTTTGGGAACCGTATTTGCAGTTGTGTTATACGGTTTCAACACATTCCAACAAAGTTCTCTCTGCACTCTCATTTTTATAAATATTTTTTAAACACCTGTATACATCTATAAGTTTGTATATTTTTGGGGATCGGGGTAATAGAATGAAACCTAATTTTAATGCTATTTTTTATTAAAATTTATAACAGCTCCAAAATTTACATTATGTATCTAATCCAATATTTTATCTAAACAAAGTATATTCAGACAGTTTTAATGTGCATAAATTTTAAGAGAAAATTTTAACTTAAATTCGGAACATTGTGGCAAAATCGCAGTTTATATTTCTTAATATACAGGGGGTCCATAATTAAATTTTGTATCAATATTCTGCAGAATTTCATGAAAATTGGATAATAGCATAATCAGATGACGGAGATTTTATCTAGTACAAAAAGTTCTAAAAAACGTCTCTAGGGGGCTTACTATATGAGTCATAATATGATTAGGAAAATGAGGGAAAAGGATTCGCTGCCGTCTTACTACAGCTTGGCCTCAGAAATCACCAGACGTGAATTCTTGTGACTTTTGAGGGTCTGGGGATACCTGAAGGCCTTGGTATACTTTGATTCCATAATATCTGTCTCTAACCTTAAATACAGCCTCGCCGTGTGCGTAACATTAACCGGCATCATTGCTTTAAACAATTAAACATAGAAGTTCACGCTTCCAGATGGTAGCGGACAATGATGAACATCGTGTATTTTCACATTTCATACATATTTTATTTCAATTTGAAGAAATATCACAAAATTACTGTAAACGATTTTGAGATTATAAGTAATGATTTTTAAGAAAAAATAGACGACGTATTTTATCCCAAATAAATGATCCAAACATTTAGGAATATCTAAAAACTTTGTTTCTAAATATGTGTAACATTAGTTAATAAGTACTGATTAATTTAGGTTTTACTTTCTCTCTATTTCAATTACATTTTTTATAACAGTCGCCTATTCAACCCTTGCATAGTATCTCGAATTTTTAGATACCTGAGATGAAAAGTAAAGTATATACTTTTAGAAAATGTTCTTGAATTATAAAGAAAAACATACGAAATATACAAAAATATTTTCTGAATAAAGTTTTCAGTGCAAGGTTGTTAAGCGAAGATAAGATGTATTTTTCTCATACATGTTTTTTTCGTTTCCCTCGAGTATTAAATATAGAAAAGCTGAAGTGTCTACTTACATATTTTCTGCGGCAACACACAGTATAAAAGTTATTTAATAGGGTTGTATAAATGATCTAAAGAAGCTTTTTATTATCATGAAAATGATAGAAATAGAAAAACATTTATCCCATTTTCTTTATTAAAAATATACCTTCCCTTAAATTAGGATTTAAATTAGGATTTAAATTAGATTATTCAAGTAATAATATTAAAAATAGTGACCAATTTAATATATATTAATGTACAAAGAAAAAAAAAAGGTAATTACATAAATATGATTATAACAATTTTTAAGAATAATATAATCTGTATACACTGATGGAAAAAAATCCCAACACCAGGAAGGAGCTGTGCTAGATAAACGAAATTTGGTAGGCGTATTTATACATCTGAAAGATGACGTCGATTCAAATTTCGAGCTACGTGCATAAGTGTGGCGCTAGTAGCGACACTATGAATATGCAAATGAGGTTTGCTTTAAATAAGCGCTGTAAGGTTCGTGATAGTTATTTACAGTTGAGATTTGACGTAGTGGGTTAATGTTAGTCAAGGATGCCTCTAAGAAGAAGAAGAAGCTATTATCAACAGCTCACTGAGTTTGAACGAGGTCGTGTAGTAGGGCTACGAGAAGGTGGGTTTTCTTTCCGCGATATTGCAGAAAGACTTGGCAGGAATGTATCCACTGTGCATGAGTGTTGGCAGCAGTGGTCAAGGGAAGGTACTGCCTCAAGAAGACCGGGTTCCAGGGGCCACGTGGCACTACTGAGAGGGAAGACCGCCGTGTTCGGCGTATGGATGTGGCTAATCGTACTGCGTCTGCAGCTTAAATTAGAGCTGCAGTTGGCACCACAGTGACACAACGAACTGTTACAAATCGGTTACTTCAAGGACAGCTCCGAGCCAGACGCCCTGTAGCGTGCATTCCACTGACTCCAAACCACTGTCGTTTGCGGCGTGAGTGGTGTCATGCTAGAGCTCATTGGAGGACGGGGTGGAGATCTGTTGTGTTTTCTGATGAAAGCCGGTTCTGCCTTGGTCGCAGTGATAGCCGTGTGTTGGTTAGAAGGAGGCCAGGTGAACGCCTGATAGCGACCTGTCTGCGGCCAAGACACATAGGGCCTACTACTGGAGTTATGGTTTGGGGAGCAATTTCGTATGACAGCAGGAGCACTCTCGTGGTTATCCCACGCACCCTGACTGCAAATTTGTACGTCAGTCTAGTGATACAACCTGTTGTGCTGCCATTCATGAACAGCATTCAAGGGGGTGTTTTCCAACAGGATAACGCTCGCCCTCATACCGCTGTTGTAACCCAACATGCTCTATAGAGTGTCGACATGTTGCCTTGGCCTGCTAGATCACCAGATCTTTCTCCAATCGAGCACGTATTGGACATCATTGGACGACAACTCCAGCGTCATCCACAACCAGCATTAACCGTCCCTGCATTGACCGCCCAAGTGCAACAGGCATGGAACTCCATCCCACAATCTGATATCCGACACCTGTACGACACAATGCATGCACGTTTGCATGCTTGCATTCAAAATTCTGGCGGTTACACCAGTTACTAATGTACCAACATTTCACCTTTGAAATGGGTCTTCTCGCCAATGGCTCTACCTGTGATCTTGAAACTTTAATCAATTAAATATGTTACCTAGACAAATGTATTGCTGAAATTTCATTACTGTACAATAATTTTTTCTTGGTGTTGGGATTTTTTTTTTCCATCAGTGTATATATATAAATTACGTGTCACGATGTTTGTCCGCGATAAACTCCTAAACTAAGGAACCGATTTTAATGAAATTTTGCACACTGTGTGCAGTTTGATCCAACTTGAGAGATAGGATAGTTTTTATCTCAATTTATTGTCACAATATTGTTTTATTGCAATTTTTTAATTATAGACCTTTGTGACTGTTGCTCCAAAATATCTGTGAGTTCCATTAGTTTAATTGTTGCCAAAAAGAAAAAATACGAGTTCATTTTCTTTCGACATAAAAGTAAATACATTTAATTAAACGTAAACGTTAAAAAATTATAAAAAGTTAAATTATACATCTCACGAAAATTGACGTCATAATCAATTTAAAGATTTTATTCGCATTGATAAAGTATGTAGTTATACACAAGCGAAGTGTGACGTCACTGACCGTCAGTGAAATCAAGAAAAAGATTTCTTATGTTAATCACCCATTGTATTTTTTGTAAAAAATTATTAAAAAACGAGGAAAATTATTTCCGGATTTTAATCCCCATACTTTTTATATATATGTATTATTTATCATGTGCATACGTTAGATTGAGTTATTTTGCTGTCAAATTGACAAAATTTTAATTTTAAATTTCAAAGCTCTGTCGTCCTTGGAGTTTTTCGTATTTGGCGATCAAAAACGTAACACGAAAATATACAAGCTAGATATATATTTTCGTGATATGTATTGTGCGAAATATTGTTTCATATTATTCATTACTCTCTTAATATAAGTTGTTAAAATAACCATGATTTTAGAAAGGAATTAAATGTGCGCGCCAGATAATTTGGCGATATTATTTTTTTTCCGCCAAGGATGATAGATATGAAATTGATTCCGCTGCAACATGTTAATATCTTATATCAGATACATTATGTATATGCTACAATTTATTTCACGTGACACGTGTGTTAAAAATTTATTTACGACATAACCTTGCTTTTTCAATTTTTGTTGCATTATTCTAATCTGTATTACTTCGTTTTCTTTAAGAAATTCGTGATCTATACATAACGTTCTAAATAAAAAGTAACCATTTCAATATTTTAAAACATATTTAAAAGTCTGTTTTATTTAACATTAAATTTTAAAAGTTAATTTTAAACTTATTTAAAAGTCTGGAAGAGTTTAAGTCTGTTTATTTGTTTTGTAACGCTAATCTATATGATCGATGTTCGAAACTTTAATTAATTATTTCTCTTATTTTTCTTTACTTTTTCTTTAATAACTTACCTACTTAACGCTCCTGATTAAATTTGTGATTTATATATGTATTTTGCATTAAATTTTGACTCATATTTATAGCTGAAAATGCGATCTTAAAATCTTGCAATTTTCTTATCTTAATCCTCAATGCTTTCCTTCTTGATTAACTTGAATTTACTATTAAAATTTTAACATACTCAGAATCTTCTCACCACTTCGTTAAAATATATTAATCTTTTCAGTAATGTATTAATCAGTATATCACCATAACGATATTTGGCGATTTTTTGTTGGCGATTATGGCTAAATCATAAATCTATAAATCATAAATGATAATCTAAATCATAAATCAAAAACATAAAATAATAAATCCAAAATAAACAACATATAGGCTGCCATATTATATCACAAACAGTCCAGAGCGACATCGTTATCGTTGAAAAAACAGCGCCAAATCAAAATCGCCAAATTCAGCTGTGGGGAAATACTGAAGTTATAATTATCCGAATATAATTACTGAAGTTATATTATAAGTTATAGTTGTGGGTAACAACTATAGTATTTCCCCACAACTGGATTTGGCGATTATGGCTAAATCATAAATCTAAAAATCATAAATGATAAAATCATAAGCTAAATCATAAATCTAAAATAAAAGCATGCAGGTTACCATATTTTACTGCAAAGAATCCAGAACGACTTCGTTATCGTTCAAAAAGGCGCCAAAAAAAAAAAAATCGCCAAATCCAGTTGTGGGGAAATACTATATACCTTATCAAATTATCAACGTATTACTTAGCTGCAGCAACGCGTGGCCGGGTCTGCTAGTAATATATAATTTTCATCATAACATTAAGATATTAGTGCTGACTCTAGAATAAAAGTGCCACCGCAGGGAACTCAATAAGAAGGACAACTTATTTTCAAAAAGGGCATAATTTGCATAATTTGCGGTTTTCCATGTTGTGATTTTTGTACGCGATAAAAGTAAATTACAAACTTTACGTGTATATATGAGGAGTAAACATTCAAACCATGTTTTCTCATTCAGATAATTTTTTTCAAAAAACACGAAAAACTAATAAATTAAAAAATAACTACACTTAAATCCTGATTATCGTTTGTTTAGGTGTATAACTAGTTACTAGGGAAACATGTAGACATATCTAGGAAGATATGCGACACACTATGTTATGTTAAGTTCAAAGAAAAATCATTAACTGATTTTTTTTATTTTTAGAGAAAACACGATTTGAATGTTTGTTCCTCATATGTAGGCTATGCGCATTTGTTTTTCTAGGAGTGCTTTAAAACTATTGCTAGAAGGTTACATGCCAGGAAGAAAAATATTTAAAGGCCTCTGAACATTTAAAATGTTAGGAAAGGCCACTTGGTATTATGATGCTTTTAAAAAGTCCGCCGTGTGCTAAAACGTGTTTAAAGGAGCCGCCACGTGGTGTCCTTCCAAATAGGCCTATTTCTTTCAGGGTTCGTCATTTATTGTATGACACCTATTTATCTATCTATCTATCTATCTATATATATATATATATACAGTAACCGCCGCTTAATAAATTCACTGGTTAATAAAATCAGCCGCTTAATATGATCAAATTGCCAGGACCGGAATCAAATCAATACAAATTACTCTTAAAGCTGCCGTTTAATAAAATCAGAAAAAAAATTAAAGCACAACAATACCTCCGTTATCGCTCACTGTCGAAGATTTTACACTCGTAGCACAGTTACAAATTAAACACGCCCCATCACTTATCTCCTTAACAATTTCAAGGTACGTATTCTTCAAACCGCAGTAATAAGTTACAAATTTGATTTGAAAGGATATATATATATTTATTTATTTATTTCTAACTATTAAAAGGCAATTTCTAGTTCTTATTTTAAAATTACTATAATTCATGAGGTTTAAACGAAAAGATTTTAAATTTATAAGAACAACGTGAACGTTTGGTAAAGTAATGATGATTTCCCTCAAAGGAAAGAGCATGGGAACTTCGAATGCTTTTAATTCATTTATACAGAAGAAACAATTAATTAATTATCTATCAAAAATTAATTAATATTGTTTACTAATTCCATTATTCGTCCCCTTTTGAATTTTCCTTCCAAATTCAGGGAAGTAATACCTTTTCCTTAAGTGCAGAAACATTCGCCGGATATAAAAATCAGCCGCTTAATAAAATCACTTTGGCTCAGAACGAATGAGATTTTAATAAGCGGCAGGAACTGTATATATATATATATATATATATATATATATACATATTTATTTATTTTTATTTTTTAAGATTTAGGTAATATTTAATTTAGAAAATAAAAAGTGCGCGTAGAGAATGAAATATAGTAATACTGGATAATTTAATCTACACTCGTATCCATAAATTGAGGAAAATGCTAGCTGAGGCAAATAAAGGTTCAGAAGCAAAACAAACATGACTTATTCATAAAGTTCATTCATTTAACAAAATATCAAGAACAAAAAAAGCGGTTTATGTAGGATACCATTTATAAAAACTACGGTTTTTGCTATCTGAAGCAATTACAAAAAATATCTCCCTTACAAAATCTTAACATTACATGGTTAGTATGGTGGTTAATACATTGTATGTCTCTTAGATGATGAAATACAGTCCTTACAACGCTTAGGAATGCTGAGTATTAAATTATTGATCTTATCTTGGGAAAGATTACTCTACTCAGTAAGCAATACTCTCCGAAATTCCGGTACACATGTAGGAGGTGGTTGACGGACTACAACTCGTCGGAAAAGCATGTCCTACACATGCTCTATCGGATTCTAGTCAGGTGAGAATGCTGGCCATTCCATGCGGGTGATACCTTCAGATTGTAGGCATCCGTGTACAACGTTTGCATGGTGAGGACGCGCATTGTCATCCATAAACACAAATTCTGAGCTAATGGCACCCCTAAACAAACGTACATGTTATTCCCGAATGATGTCTCGATAAATTTGGCCTATAATTCTTCCGATTCGAACATGCCCCTTAATAAAATTTTAAGGTTTTATTTAAGGTTTTTTTTAGGTTTCTTTAAACATGTATTTTACAGGTTTTAGAGGTATTTAAAATAAGGTATTATCAAGGCTTTAATGATGCAAAATAAAGTCATAATAAAAGCTCTATTAATACCTCCACAGGTTTCTCACGAATACATTATGGTATTTTTCAGAAAGTTATTGCAGGTTTTTTATAAATACCAAAGGGTTTTCATAAAATACCATGACTCATGTAGGTATTTTTAATATACATACAAAGCTTTTTTTTAAATACCTTCCCAATGTTTTTTTGAAGGTTTTTCCTTAGGTTTTTTTTAACAGGTATTTTACAGGTTTTAGAGGTATTTAAAATAAGGTATTATCAAGGCTTTAATGGTGCAAAATAAAGCCATTATAAAAGCTCCATCAATACCTCTATAGGTTAAGGGTATTTCTATAAAATTTATTTGAGGTTTTTTATAAATACCAAAGGGTTTTTATAAAGAACCATGAAGTGACGGCTTCGGTATCATGTATGTTTGATGCTGCCATCTAGTGAGAAATTACTGAACTTCTGTACTTTCAATCATTTTCTTTCACGCTTGCCTCCGGAGAGGATCGAACTGAAGGACTTCGGGTTTGCAGTTGCGTGCTCTCACCAATCGGCCGGCGGACTCTGATTACTTTTTCTGATTATTTAAAGTAGCGTTTTGAGATTAACCTATTGCCCGCTGGTGTTGCGTTCACGCAAGACCAGAAATAATCGCGCTTAATAGTTGACTAAAAAACGTATTTTTTTAGTATTGTTTTTTAGTGAGAAAAGAATAGATTTTTTTTTATGACAAAAAAAAAAAAAAAAAGATCAGAAAATAGTTTTAAGTTTAAAATGGATTTCAAACGTGAAACACTGTTCAAACAAAAAAATTTCAATATCTTCATATCTGAATGAGTTTAAATAACTTGTAAAATAAAATTTATGTAAAAAACAATTTTTTACCGTTAGAAGCTTTTTATTGTGAAGCCCTAAAAAGCACAAAATAAAAATTTATTCTGGCAAAGAAATGCTACAAAGAAATGAAAGTTTCAACACTAAGAAAATTTTAGAGAAAAATATAGGTATTTCCCTTTTGCAAGGGATGAAAATTTTTATTGTTCAAAATATTTTAAAAAGCTTTCGAGACCAATATTCTTAGTTATTAGTTTTTGTATAATCATTAGTTAGGCTATAAATTTCAAATGTCTCGAAAGCTTTTAATAATATTTTGAACATTAAAAAAATTCATCTCTTATAAAAGGGAAATACCTATATTTTTCTCTAAAATTTTTTAGTTTTGAAATTTTCATTTCTTTGTAGCATGTCTCGGCCAGAATAAATTTTTATTTTATGCTTTTAAGGGCTTCACAATAAAAAACTTCTAACTTTAAAAAATGGTTTTTTTACTTAAATTTTATTTTGTGCATTTTAGTTTATAAAAAAAAAAAAAAAAAAAAAAAAAAAAAAAGCTTCTTAAAAAAAAATAATCAAAATTACTGAGGATATTGTGTAGACAACGGAAGATTTTCTTTTATCAATTAACATTTTTTTTAAATTATTATTATCTGCAAAAAAGTACCATATCGTCTTTCGAGGACCGAATCCGGGACCATCGAGTTATCAGCATGACGCTCTAACCAAAAGTTTAAGAACATTCAAGAAAAGTCATAGAACATTCTAGAAAAATCTATCAAATACTGATATAAAAAGATAACAAAAAATTTTCTTTTATCAACTGACACATTTTTTACTAATTATCTGTAAAAATTAACCAGTTCGCCAAGAAGCGACAAACTGAGCAACTTATATTTAATTTAAAATGTTGTTTATTAGCGTGAGACAAAGAGACGATGAGAAAGTCAATTTCATATAAAAAGCTTCTAAAAATGTTGTCGAAATAAAATAATTACTTTTTTAGTCATCTGTAGTTTTTTCTGTTTTATGCGCCCTCAAGGAAATTTCCGTAAACATTTATATTTTTTAATCCTATATTCTTATTCCACTGACATTGTACAAATATAACACTCTATTTTTAGTAAGATAAGACTAATTTTTATAATTTTATTTTTAATTATTGTTATATATGATTAAAACAATGAACTTTACTGTTTTTATTCAGAAAAAAAAAAAAAAAAAAAAAAAAAAAAATTCATTATTTCTAGTTTTGGTTAAAATGGGTTAAAACTGAAATTAATTTCAAATGCGTGTTATTTTATTATTTATGAGATACATGTATTAATATTTATTATGTTTTTGATAAATTAATGGAAGAATATTAATGAATCTCAGATTAATTTTGAGTACAGAATAATTGTTTTATAGGTTTATTATTATTATTATTATTATTATTATTATTATTATTATTATTATTATTATTATGTTTTGTTCCGTAGAAATTGAAACTGATAATTATTAATAATAATACACAAAATTGTTATTATTTTACTAATTAAAATATTTAGTCAATGAGTAATAATAAGTTAATGAGTAATAATAAATTTAAAAAAAAAGAAAAGTTTTTGATTGCAAGTATAATGGAGGTATTACCTGAATAATATAAGAAAACTTATTATCAGCGATGTATTTAACCGAAACCTTGGAAAACTTCTATAAACCTAAAAACATGGAAAATTTCAAGAGATTTTTTTAAAAAAACCTAAAAGAAACTTAGATGACGTTTCTTTTCGGAAGGTATTTTTTTAATCAAACTTCAATAAAAGCTTTTAAATGCCTGAAAACCTATATTAAACCATAAAAAAGGCTTTAGAAAACCTTAACCCTTTCTTTACCGTAGCTGGAATTTCAGTATGTGCTTAAAATACCAAAACGCCCGGAATTTTTTTGTCCACTTCTTTGCATGTCAAATGTCATCGCAAAAGGATCTATGGGAGGGGTAGAATCTAGGTTTTTCTATGGGAGAGGTAGAATCAAGTGAAACATCAGCAGTTTCCCTGGAGTAGGGTTTAAGAGAGAAATTCCATAGAAGACAACTTTGAAAGGGGAAATTAAATACTTTTCCAGAAGCAAATGTTAATCTCTTTGTTCATTGAATATGGTATCTCGGAGATATAGTATACCGGAGATATAGTATAGTATACTATCTTACTGTTGAACAGATAGTTTTCTCTGCAGATTGAAACATATAGATAATACTATCTAAAGAATTTAGAAGTTTTACTTGGAATAATCTTTACTATGCAAATCCATTGAACTTGAAAATAATGAATTAGAGCTTGAGATATGAAAGCATTGAAGGGCTTTAAAACTCGGATTTTAATCACTTTCAAAAAAAAAAAAAAAAAAAATGTATTGTATGTATATATATAGAGAGAGAGATTGTACAATGCAGGTTAAATTCTAAATGTACTTTTTCTTTTAAATTCTGAATGAAACAAAAAATAAATAAATAAATAAAAAGTTACATGAAAAATGTACTCAAGAATTTTGATGGAAAATATTTTAAAGGAAATAAAAAAATTATCTTTTTTAATGTAAACGATTTTAAGTTAGCAATATCGGAATGAAATAAAAATGTTAACCGTAATAATAGTAAATAAAATAAATATTTTGAATAGAAAACAATACACTCTTTTCCTTTCTTTAAGAAATGTATTATATTAGATACCAAATGTTTTGTTTATCATGTATTATATTTTTGAGTCTCTTCATAATTTTTATGTAAAAGAAATAAACGAATAAAAAAATCAGAAATAAAGAAGAAGGGAAAAAAAAAAAAACCTTTAAAGCTAATATAAATGTTTCTTGTGAATTAATATGAAATTGTAAAATATTGGTTCAGCTGCCATTTTTAATTTTAAGACCTAAATTTTTATTCCTAATTTCATTATTGGAACGGAGGACTATAAGTTTCAGTCTGGAGTTTTTATAGACCAGTTTTTTGTAACACCAAAATAAATTAGAAATATCAGTCCTATCGTTAAAAATTCGGTACCGAATGAAAGGGGCGATTTCTCTGAATCCAGAGGAACAAACAGTTTTTCGACACGACAATCAATATTCTTTTTCGATTAACTAAAGTATGAAATTTAGGTGGAAACACTTCGTTTTAATTCATTTCTGTCATTTTAAAAAGTACGTGGCTCGGTACAAATTCAGTACCAAACGAAAGGGGCGATTTTTCTGAATCTGAGGGGTACAAAAAAATTTTCGACGCAACAATTATTTATATTTATTTTTATTATTTTTTTTAATTAACTAAAGTATGAAATGTAGGTGGCAACACTTCGTTTTAATTCATTTCTGTCATTTTAAAAAGTACGTGGCTCGGTACAAATTCAGTACCAAACGTAAGGGACGGTTTTTCTGAATCTGAGGGGTACAAAAAATTTTTCGACACAACAATTATTTTTATTTATTTATTTTATTTCATTTTTTTAATTAACTAAAGTACGAAATTTAGGTGGCAACACTTCGTTTTAATTCATTTCTGTCATTTTAAAAAGTACGTGGCTCGGTACAAATTCAGTACCAAACGTAAGGGACGGTTTTTCTGAATCTGAGGGGTACAAAAAATTTTTCGACACAACAATTATTTTTATTTATTTATTTTATTTCATTTTTTTAATTAACTAAAGTACGAAATTTAGGTGGTAACACTTCATTTTAATTCATTTCAGTCATTTTAAAAAGTACGTGTCCCAGTTTTACGGTCAAAAAATGAGATTCAAAATAATATTAAAAATTAAGAACAAAAATAAAATATTATAGATTGAAATTAATAGTCCTCCGTGCTAAACTAAATTCTTCCTTTGACAGAATTCTTAATTTATTTTATTTTTTAATTATTTTTTTTTCTCTCCCCGTACCATTTAAAAAGTTTGGGGAATACACTGTAAGCAATCACTAATAAGATTAATCAATGCTGTAAAATTCCTTCTGTAAATTTTAATTTACCATTTATTCATAACTTTAATCATAACCTCCCTATTTTATCATAATTATTATTATTTATTACTTACGTTATAGGTGTTTACTTCTAAATATTTAAAAGATTATAATTTATAAAAGGAAGTATTCAAGAAATAAGTTCATTCAGTTATTCCCCCCCTCCCCCCTCCCTCCGAAAAAAAGGTGATTTTTTTTAATGCATATTTTTTTTATTTATATCTTACATCAATATCGTTACATGATCTCTTTTGTGTTAGTGAATTTAGTTTGACATATCTTTTCATTGACGAAAGACTTATAAAATAAATTTAAATATAGTTTTTCAGATACATATGTGAAATATAAGATTTATTGTGTTTTGATTTAATTGTTTTATAATTTATTTATTAAAAAAAATATCTCATTTATGTAATCATCAAATATATTTTTAAATTTAGATTGTTATTATTATTATTATTATTATTATTTTATTTTTTAATTGAAATCTAAAATGTTTAAATTTTCCTTAAATGTAGAAGAGAATTTTATTACTAAAAACCTACTCTAAGTTGTCAGGTACAAGTTTAGAAATATATTATCATTATTAGAAATATAAATTTTACTAAGGGAGGTTTCTGATGTTTTAAAAATAAAACCTAAATAAAACCATTTTTGATTGAGGTATAACGTATAACGGAGGTATTTTCTGAATATCATGGGAAAATTTATTATCATCGATGTATTTATCCGATTCCTTGGGAAATCTTTATAAAACCTAAAAAAGTTCAGGTTTTCAAAGGTTCAAAAACTAAAACTAAAAAAATACGTTTTTGGTTGCAGGTATAGTGGTGGTATTATTTAAATACAATAGGAAAATTTATTATCATCGATGTATTTATTTGAAACCTTTGGAAGCCTCTATAAGACCTAAAACAGTGAAGGTTTTAAAAGGTTTTAAAATTAAAACCTTTAAAAAACATTTTTGATTGTAGGTATAGTGGAGGTGTTATCTAAATACCATAGGAAAACTTACTATTCTCGATGTATTTATCTGAAACCTTGGGAAACATCTATAAGACCTAAAACAGTGCAGGTTTTAAAAGGTTTTAAAAATAAAACGTTTAAAAAACGTTTTTGACTGTAGATATTATCCAAATGCCATAGGGAAACTTATTATCACCGATGTATTTATCCGAAACCTTAAGAAACCTCTAGAAAACATAAAACCACGTAGGTTTTCAGGAGGTTTTAAGAATAAAACCTAAAGAAAACTTAGATAAGGTTTCTTTTCAGGAAGTATTTTTTAGCGAAACTTCAAAGAAACCTTTTAAATACCTGAAAACCTAGATAAAACCATAAAAAAAGTTTTAGAAAACCTTAAATTTTAGTAAGGGGCAGATCTGTTCTGCTGCCCAATATGATCCCCCCCCCGCCCCCAAACGAAAACTCTTGCCCCACAGTAACGGTGTCGTTCAATGATGTTGTTTTGGTGGTAACGGGTTCCTGACGTTCTACATATGAAAGTCTGGCGTAAATCACACTGCAAGCTAAATCTGGACTCGTCGGAAAACATCACACAAGCTCACTGTGCCGCTGTCCACATTGCATGGTCTCTAATCGCATGTGGAACACATCTAACAGGCCTGAGAGCATATAGACCAACATCTCCCAAACGTCTATACACGGTTTGTCTTGAAACTGTGGCACTCGTAGTTGCAGACAGCTGACGAGACAGGTCTGATGCTGTGCTTTATCTGCTTATTTTGGCAGTTACTGCCAAATACCGGTGGTCATTCGGCATTGTAACTCGGGGCCGACCAGTACTGTAACGTCGACTAGCATTTCCATAATTTTGGAATCGTTGCCAAAGCCCAGAGATGACACTTTGGGCGATTCTAAGTCCCCCCGACACTTCTATCTGAGTAAGCCCACATTCTAGTCGGCCGATAATTCTACCACGTAAAAAATTATCTGCATGAGTCTTCTGTGTCATAACCATTCGGTTGTGGTACTGAGCGGCACACAGAACGTTTGTGAACAATATTCCTTTTTGCTCCCATTCCTTATCTACCCCCTCCTTACTCTTTCGTCATTGTAACATCATATCGGCGTCAGCTGATGGCGTCCTATAATTTGCATATTATTCTTAAATATGTGTGTGGTATTTCTACAGGTGAAATTTTTGCATTAAAGTTTGATTTCAGTGTGAATCTGAAGTATCCTTAATTTATGGACATGAGTGTAATTTAATATATAGAAATGCCGATGACATAGCAAAAACTACTTTAGCTATTTTCTTTCCAATAATTAACAGGACTTAAAACGGACAATATTTTACTTGGAAACATTTTGTATGTTTAGACCCATTAAAAAATGTTTTTTTTTTTCTTTTTACCCCTCGCAATACGTTAAAAAATATTTAAAATAAAATTGAGAAAAAATTTGCTAAAGGAATGGACCTCTTGACGAAATTTGAAGTTTGACACTAATGTAACTCGGTCGTTTCACGTAAAATGTTTACTTACGCATTTCCGATAGCCATTTTAATTTATCACCAAAATGAAAATAAAATTATGAAAAAAATCGTCAAGGGGCTCCTATACTACAGCTATACCAAAGTAATTTTAAGAAATGAATATAGTAACCGATGCTAAGGAATAAAATACAGTTACTTCATGACTTTATATGGAATAATAGATTAAAATAATAGGCCTATCGTCTTAAATTAAATTCTGTTTACAAAGAACGTAAGCAGAGTTTTAATTTCTATTTATTTATTTATCTATTTTTGCTATTTTGAAAGATATTATTTCAGCTTTTTACTTATGCTCAATTTTATAGTTATTTATTTTTTTCCTCTAAATTTTAACGTTTTGACTAGTTTTATTTATATTTATGTATATGTTAGTTCCTAAAAACATAGATAAAGCATCTACTATAACTTATTAATACCATAAACTACAGCTCACCTCCCTAATGGGAAATAACAAACCATTAATTGTGATAAAATTATTTTGTTCTGCAGACATCTAGAGTGAAAATATTGTATGTCGAACCTTTCACTGTTACTAATATCACCTAATAAATGAAAAAAAAAAAAAAAACTTAATATTTAATTTTATTCTGAAATTTCAACCTCTTATCATGCCTTAAATATACATGAAAAAAAAAAAAATAATAATAATAAGACTATGGTTAAGAAAAAATAGTCATAAACAATTGCAAAATCCTCGAATTTCTTATTAAATATTAACATATTTTAATATCAGAAATAAAAGTTTTACAAAAAATATAAATTAAACTTCTAATTTTTACATGAAAATTCACCCACACAATATTTTTATAATTAAAACTTTTCCTAGCAGATTTCAATTTCATTAAATGCCTTTTCAATTTCTTTATGATTTGAAACTCGCCAGTATTGTTTAGATAATAACAAACACTTCATCATTTTTGAGTTATTAAATTTACCAGACGGAATATGAAAAAAAATAAAGTAAATATTCAGAAGAAATTACACCTTTTTCCCCTTAAGCCATTTTATATTAATTAATAAAAATCTTTTATCTTAGTTGAAACACCGTTTAGAATCAAAGTAACATCAGAATTTTTCATGCATCTCGCTTTTATGTATTTTCAATTAAATATTCTTCTGCAGAATACAGGTTTTTGTAATTCTAAAAGATCTATTTCATGAAAATTAATATTTAATAACCAGAAAACAATGGAAAGGAAAATTATATTCTTAATAAGGAAAAGAAGTCAACAGTGTTTTCGCTCTTATGAAAAATTTATTTGGAAATTTTCGTGAACGCTGATTCCAAAATATTTTCAAATATTCGTATGATAGAATGAATTATTTTAATTCCATAGTTCAAGATAGAACACATCTATTTTATTAATTAAGTAGTTAATTAATTAAACGGGAAAATATTATAATAATTATTTAAATATGAATATACATATAAATATATATATTAAATTTTGAAAAATCTGTTAGGGAAAAAAAAATGTTTCATTTTTACAATGCCATATTTTTAGCGTAAATAACCCTTGGTGCATATTTGACAGTTCTGAGAACTATAATTAGTTTTATCTCGATTAATTCATCTTACATCACATATTTACACAGTAACACTGCCCAGTATTTTGAATGGCACCACAAGCATCCTTGGACGTTGCGGGATTCGAACTCTGGCCCTGGTAATCCAAAAGGAACACAGTAACTGTATTTCATTTCTTAGCATTGTTTACTATATTTATATCTTAGAATTTCTTTGGTATAGCTTTATCACATGAACTCCGTGACGACTTTTAAAATTTGTTGTCATTCTGGCGATGAATTAAAAGGACTAACATAATTGCGTAAGTAAATCCCTTGGCGACAAACGTCCGAACTACATCGGTGACAAATTTCAAATTTCGACATTATTCTGAAGCTGTTCCATTTCTTAAGCACGATTTTCTAAATTTTATTCTATTTATTTAGAAAAAATGTTTGCACTTTCCTATTTTTTTCCGACATAGTAAAAAGAAATATATTTAATTATTTATTTTTAGCATCAATTAGTTTTTTCTTTTTAATAATCTTAAAGATAAAATGGGGTTTTTATTACATTTTAAACTAATTATCATATTGAACTAAAAAATATGGCCCTACCTAGATTTTGTCATGATTAATAAGTGTGCCAATTTTTGCTAAAATCTAATAATCTGGAATGAAAATCTGAACAGATACATTGACAAACATTCAGCATTATACATTTGAATAAAATTAAAAACATTTGGACATTCATTTAAGGTGATAGATAAAAACTGGCAACGGTGCCAACAGTACGACGTGTCATACTAATAATAATAATAATAATAATAATAATAATAATAAAATAGGTAAACACTATAAATTTCAAATGATCGCGACAGTTGTTTCATGTCAGAATAATAGCATGACCTCTTATGAGGATTAAAAAGAATCATCAAACAGCAAAGATGCATTCGCGCCTATTAAGAACATCAAAGTGACTTCTGCATATGGCTTCTTCTGATACATCTTTTGTTAAGTTTCTGAATAGTACTTCCATCTACTGAACATAAAAAAAAAACTGTTAAAAAATCGATTAAAACTAGAAAATATATTGAACAAATGCTGCATAAAATATATTAAACATTAGGTTTCAGTGCGAAACCACTGAACGTTAGAGGATTAAGCAGACAAATACTACCCTGTGAAATCTGGGCTCGTATTATTGAGACAAAATCGATTATTTTTGAGGACATCATGCAATCGTAATAGCTCCGAATCGGAATCACTAGATTAAAAAAAAATAGTGTTCTTATTTTAAAACACATTCTTCTCGAGAATAATACAAGATGTGGTTATTTTTATGTCACATCTCTTCTTATCTGACATATTTTCATTTTTGAGATAACATTTACTCAAATTGGTAAAATATCAGATACTGTTTTGCTATGTGTTACTTTAATATTGAGAGGAGGACATATTTACGCTTTCAGAGGGTGGCAAAAATTGAACTAGGAAGGTATCAAAATATAGGTGTGCGCTTTACTGATATGACAAAGGCAAACACAGTCACTCATTGCTATGTTCTTATATTACACTGTCCTTGAGGTGACATTACTACAGACAATAGAAGAATTTCAAATTATAGTCCTGATATATCCGAATTCATCTGTGTTGCCATGAAAATGAATGACAAAAGATTTTATATCATATACTGCATCAAACATGTTTTGTGTATTTAAAAATAAAGAAGAAACAATCTGGTGTGCCACTCACACGACGTTCTCTTACCCTGGAATTTAATACATTAAATACAGGTTGGAGATTAAGATGTATGATAACGAGTACTGTTATGTAAACCTACGTAAAAGCAATTCAAATTAGGCTTCGGAACAGTTTTATATGATAATTAGGGTTAGATTTATATGATAATTGAGGGGGTGGTACCCCTCAACTCCCCGTTTCATTACATTTATATAGAATTTAAGTTTGTTATTAAAATTAAGAGTTCACTAAAAAATATTCAGACATCTTTCACAGTGAACATTCCTTGAAACTTCTCAGTATTGATCAAACTTTTCCGGCAACAAATTTATATTACTTCGAAAAAAACTTTTGTATATCCTGAAGTTATTCGTTTTTAAATTACTGTAAGAGACACAGACAAAGATCAAACGTTAAAAAACTTGGCTTCGGTAACCAGGAAGCCTCAAAACGTGTAAATATACGAAAAACAAACGATGAATATTTTGCTTAAAAGCATGAGTTATTTACGATATATTTATGAGGAATTCATTTCAATTCCTGAACAGATTTCTTGGACGTGGTAAAATATTATAGTAAAGCACTTCCACTAACCATAAAAAAGAATGTTATCGCTTAAATATTTGCAGCCCTGTATATTTTTTGAATATTACGTATCGATCACATGGTGCACCTAATTATTATAATCCTATAATAATAATACAACCTGAAATACACTTCCATCAATTTTCAGCTATTGTGGCACTATTATCTTGTTCTTTTGTGTAGCCCTGTAAATAAACAGTGAATGATTTCTTTACCATATTCTACATGGCACATGTTTTTACGCATAGAAAAAATATATATTCATTTTATTTGGTTTAGTGCATCTCAATGGAAAGCTTAGTGTAGCATCCCTATATCATACACATTTAGAATACCAAGTTTGGACTTTCTGCTGCTATTTGTTCTTAAGATATGCTTATAACAGACAGACACACAGACCAATAATTAAAAACATGATTTTCGGATTCAGGGGACCTCAAAACGTATAAATAGAACAAAAACTCTCTTCCGAAGATTTGATCCAAAAATAATACTTTCTCTATCTTATGGGTGAGAGGAAGTAAAAATACATGTTAATTTCATTTTGTTAAACGTCTTCTAAAGGTGTTAAATTGTACTTTTATTGTAATTGTAATTGTCTGAAATTTCTCCATATACGCGATGTATTTGAATTCTTTGGATGTCACTGTACACGAACCATTTGCTTGGTCTCAGTGAAAAGTTTAATATAGCATCCGCATATTATACGGATATAAAATACCAAGTTTGAATTTTCTTCTGCTATCTCTTCTTGAGATACGTTGAAACCCACACACAGACACAAACGAAATATTAACAACCCGATTTTCGAATTCAGAGAACATTAAAATGTGTAAATATACCAAAATCTTCATTTCAAGAACTTGTCTGGATAAACAAACTTTTTACCATTAAATGAGTAGGGGAAATTGATAATTTGTCTTGCTTAATCAATATACGGTAAGTAATTTTTTTTTTTTTTTTTTGTACAATGTAGAATGAAAACATACTAACTTCAATATTTTGTTACATATAATATTTATGAGATTTTTATGAGATTTATAAAAATATCAGTCTTTTTTTTTTCTTTATTAGGTTTTTGTAAGCGAGAGAAAAGTGAAACATTCCGTTATTCATACACATTTTCCCCAATAAAAAATTTAAGTTCAAAATAATTTCTCATGAACAGCTATGATTTTTTTATGAAAAACATATTTTAATATCACGAATAGAATTTCTATATATTTTTTTTTTTTATAAAAATTTAAACTTCAACATTTTACAATAAAATATTTTCACAATTTTCTTTTATTGTTAAATTAATTTGAATAAGATTTTCATAGCATTAAATGTTATTTTAATTTATCTATGAAGTAAGCACATGAAACATATTCTCTTTAATAAGTTTTAGAAAAATTAAAACATTGAATCATGTTCGAGTTAAAATGAAAAAAAAAAAAAAAAAAAAAAAAAAAAAAATAGTCTAGGAGAAATAAAATTTGTTTTCTATTTTATTTCTTAAATATTTTATATTAATTGATAAAACTCTTTCACCTTGCTGAAACACTTTCAGAATTAAATTAAGCAATTTGCTTTATATGTCACTTAGCTTTATGCATTTGCAGTTAAATGTCGAGCAGCAGATTACAAGTTTTGTAATTCTAAAAACATTATTTTAAGGAAATTAATATTTAATAATCTAAGCACAGCAAAAAAGCGAACTCATTTCTTAATAAGAAATAAAGTATATCGAAGTCGAGTGTTTTGAATCTCTAATTAGAAAAAAAATCTGGAGTGACTCCACCCGACTTTCCGAACATTTAATAATCAACGGTTTTGTAGATAATTTAAAGTAAGGGGAGCTGTTAAATAAACAAAAGAGAGAAAATTATAATAGAGTGTTTGAGTATTTTTCTCCATGTAGTACACGATGATTAATTTAACGCTATTGTACTTTAAACTCACTGATCGTAATGATAAAGAATTTTTCTTTATCCCTGCAAAAACCTGTAAATTCTAGATTCACCAAAATGCTTATAGTTAGTGCAACAGTGACTTATAATATTTATAATTTTTTTCAGCTTCATCAGATAAGACATTTAGACGCTATCGTACTTTAAAGTTTCACCCCATATGCCACAATAATAAAGAAATATGCATTGTGTCCCTCTAAAAGAAACCATAAGTGCTAGATTTTCTAAAGTTCCTTAAGTTCGTGTGATGGTGATCTAAAACATGTATAGAGATTTTCAGTTCATTTGAATAAGGCGTTTAGTGGCTGTCGCACTTTAAATAATTTGAGCCTATAGGCCATAATGATAAGCAGTTTTTACTTGTGTCTCTGTAGAATTCTGTAAGTGCTAGAGTCATCAAAATCTATACAGTTTGTGTGATGGTGACCTAAAACATGTATATAAATTTTCAGCTAATTTTGATAAAGCATTTAGATGGTATCGCACATTTTTAATAATTTCACATTATAGGCCATAATGATACAGAATTATTTGTTGTTTCCCTGTAAAACTAGTATGTTGTGGCCACCACGAGACTTTCTTCTATATTTTCCTATACAAATTCACCCAGTAACAATAATTAAAAAAAAAAAAAAAAAAAAAAAAGTGGGACTTTGACAAAATTTTGGGTAAAATGTGAAATTTTTTTTAAGTTTGTCAGAACACGGAAACCGTGGGAGTTTGATAGAATTAAGGGGGAAGAAAAAAAAAGTGGGACTTTGACAAAATTTTGGATAAAATGTGAAAATTTGTTAAAGTTTGTCAAAACACGGAAACCGTGGGACTTTGACAAAATTAGGGGAAAAAAGCAAAAAATAGTTTAAGTTTGTCAGAACACGGAAACCGTGGGAGTTTGATAAAATTAAGGGGAGAGAAAAAAAAAAAAAAAAATTTTTTTTCTAAGTTTTTTTTCGTAAAAAGTAAAAAAAATCGATAACTTTGTTTTAAATTATCACAGATTTATAGTTCAACCATTCGTTTTAAAGGTACTGACGAGACCTTTCAAAAGATACCCATCTTGAAAATTTTTGCCCTATATCACCCTGTTAAAAATTTAGAAAAAGCGGGATGGCAACGCAACCTGTAAGACGATTTTTACCAAAAGTTGATAGGCACTAATTTATATCAAGGTGCAACTACATACCAATTTGTATGAAATTCTGTGCAGTAGTTCCAGAGATACAGTTGTCACAAAATTTTGTCACACACACACACACAGACAGACAGACATTTTCTAAAAATGGTAAAATCGTGTTCTACAGCTCTCAAAACGTGTAAATCCATCAAAAACCCGAAATCGAAAATTTTTACGAAACCAATACTTTCTTCTATTGAAGATAGAAGAAAGTAAAAATCTATAAGTGCTAGATTCACCAAAACCTATACAAATCGTTAAACTGTGACCTATAGTAATGTGTGTGTATATATATATATTTGCTCAATTGAATAAGGCGTTTAGACGCTATCGCACTTTTAAATATTTGGTCCCATAGGCTATAATGATAAAGCATTCTTCTTGGTGTCCCTGTAAAAAAATTATAAGTGCTAGATTCACCAAAATCTTTACAGTTCGTGCAACGATGACCTATACATGTGTATAAAATTTTTCTACAGTATAATAAGGCGTTTAGATGCTATCGCACTTTTAAAAATTTGGCCCCATACGCCATAATAATAAAGAATTTTTCTTGGTGTCCCTGTAAATAAATTATAAGTGCTAGATTGACCAAAATCAATAGGGTTCGATCTACAGTGACTTACAATATACGTACCAACTTTCAACTCATTCGAGCAACGCGTTTAGACGCTAGCATGTTCACTTACACACATACACACACAAACATACATCATCATAAAAATAGTGAAAATAGACTCGGGGTACCTCAAAGCGTATAGAAACATCAAACTCTCAAATTCGGATTTTTGACATAATTACAATACTTTCCTTACATATAAATGTTCGGAAAGTAAAAAATCTGGTGTGTAACAGCCACACGACTAGTACTACACACGTTATAAACATTTTTTATACATTTTTTATTTAAATAAGTAACAAAATTGCTCTATCCGTCAAATAAGTTATATGGCGAGTTTGAAAAAAATCCGTACAACCGTTTTTAAAGGAACGCCTTTGCGAGGCCTGAAATTGAGCTATTTATACAGGACGCCTATCAATTTTCCTGAACTAACCAACTATATCATTCGAAAGGACATCTAATAGAGTGTTTATATAGCAAGTTTGAAGAAAATCGTTAGAGCCGTTTTTGAGATACGGACTTACGGTCCCACTTCCGGTTTCCGATGTCCCACTTCCGGTTTTTCAATTTTCACCAAAATTTGGAAATTCTATCTGTACACCAGATGTATTTCAATTCTAAAGTTTCGTAGCTCTATCTTTATTAGTTTCTGAGCTATAATAGCCAGAAGATTCTCCACATACATACATACACACTGACCAATTGCCTTTTTTGGACTCAGGGGACCTTAAAACGTGTAAATCAGGTGAAAACCCGATATCGAATTTTCAGACCGAATACAATACTTCCATTACCTACGGTAGTAGGGTAATGGAAGTAAAAAATCTGATGATTCAGAACACTGATGCAAAATTGTTTTAGATATTTGTCTTAAAATATGAAAATTCATAAAAATGCCATAGGTAACACTAAAGTACTATTTATTACTTTTCCTTACCTCTACATTGTCGTAGAGATAGTATCGTTTTGGTCTCAAGTTATCGCAATTTAAGTATTTATGCAAGACTTATTTATTACAAGAGTATTTACGAGAGTATTTTTTGTTAGTGTTCCCGAAAAATCTCTAATGTGAGGTGCTTGGCACCTTGAACATTTTTATTCAAAGTTATTCGAAATGATAAAAATGTGATTCCTATTCTTTAAATCTATTCATATCACCTACAAAGTCATGTATAAATTAAAATGATTCGTGAAAGCTATAATCGACTTCCAAGTTTGTTTGTGAGCCATTGTATTTAATTCCACAAGATTCTGGCAGAAGAGTGAGTAGATTAAATTTATTCTCATTGAATCTAATGCATGCTTTATTGATATTATCTAAATGAAAATTCTAATAAATTCAGATTTAAGAATTTAAATATTTATAAAGTTTGAAATTCAAGATTCTAATTTTAATGTAAAATTCAAAGTCGAGATTCGTATAAAATGAAACATAGTCGTATAATCTTGTTTGGCTTTATAGCCATTTCTGGTCCGCCGATACGGAGAATCAATTATCTGTTAATTAGATAATTTATTATAATTCGTTAAATTAAAAGTAATTGAAAATTGAAAAAAAAAAAGTAATTCTTCACGTCGTATGAAATATTCTGAGTAAGAACTGTATTATAGTTTAAGGGAAGTTAAAATCAATTTGTTGAAATAAATCATTAATAAATGGAGTTAAATTAAATTGTCCTTGAATAATACTTAATTCAAAGTACTGTTTACTTTCGGTTTGAAAAGTTTTTGTCTGTACTTACTTTCGTTTTGAAACGGAATAATTTTGGTTTAGGATTTAAGAAACAAAAATTCATATTAAATAATTGTTGAAAAAGTAGAGGTATGAATATACAAAAATTACATTTATTATTTTATTAAATTATTTATTTCAATAAAAAAAAAAAAAAAAAAAAAAAAAAAAATCAATTTTATATGTGTTTGTTTCTTTTTCATTTGTTCTTATTTTTTTTTTTTTTCATATTTCACTTTCTGATCTGCAGAATAATAATTTAATTCAATCGATTAATTTATATGTAAATTTAATTATTTGTAATTAGTTTTGCTCAAAAAAGAAATGGGTAGAAAGGGTCGTACAAAAGCAAATGAAGCAGAACAGAGAGCGCTGTTCCCAAAATCTAACGAAAGGATAAAATTTGAAAGGTCATTCTTCAATTTAATAGATACTTGTAACGAAGCGGGGCGAAATTTATCGACCCTTGGATTGGAATAGAATCCTCTTAGCGATCTTATTCTTATAAATTTCTTGATTTCAAAATTGGATTCATCCGTTAGGCATTGGTGGGAGCTCAGTCTAGAAAATACGCAAACTATTCCCGATTTGAACTCGTTTCCTACATTCATTGAAAGGAGGCGTCGAGTCAAACAAAACTTGAAAATAAACCAGGGATGTTTAAGAAACCAGTAGAAGATAGTAGTGTAAAAAAAATCTAGTGTAAATAATTCAATAATAGTCAAAGAAAATAAATGCGTCGCCTGTTCTCAAGTACAGCAACTATTCAAATGTCCAAAATTCAATAAAATTAATGTTCAAGAAGGATGGGACTTACTTAAATCTAAATCATTATGTGAAAATTGTTTGCGAGCTAACATCATGTGCGACAATGTAGAATTAATATTAAATGTAAGGTATATGCAGGTTCACATCGCACTCTTCTGCACATTTATACACAGAATTCTGCAGATCAGGGAGGTGACTTTGTTACTACATGTGTGTCAAATTGTGCACAGTCGAAATCTAAATTCAATTTTCAAAACGTTTTGTTTTCTACTGCCCTTATAAAGGTTAGGTCACCTAACAGTAAAATTATTCAATGTCGGGCGTTAGTTGATAGTGCCTCACAAAATAGTCTTATTTTGTGAGGCACTATCAACTAACGCCCGACTTAGTCGGCTTTTACTAAGCATTGGTGGGGGAATAACCATACTTTCAACTTTAATTCAACTAAAATAATCCGTCGATATAAACACTTACTTGAACTTGATTTTCTAGAAGCTTTCCATATCTAAAAAATATTAAAAATGTTATTAATTGCGATTTTGCTCCACCCCTTCTCTCAGATTGTTAAAATTATTGCATAAAATCCACATCTTCTTATTTTCATCTACCATTTACATAGCTTTCTATATCCCAGTTTCCTATTGACTAACACCTTCAATTTCTTAAATTCCTATTGTCTGCTATTGTGACTCTAAAATTCACTTCCTTATCTATATATAAGTGCAATAATTCGCCTTGTCACACTTCACTGCTGACGGTGCACGTAACGCAACCAAAACTGAAGTTTGCTTTTAATATTTTTTACATTGGCCTTTTTGAATGTTCGTCAATATTTATATTTCTGTTGAACGTCAATTCTGATTATATATTTTGTCGACATACATTTTTGTTATACAGGGTGATTAGAAAAAAACTACCCCGATATATGATACCATAGCTACCATACCATTCCGAAAAACTGAATAAAAATTCGGTGGAAGGTATTTTGAGGTGTGCGCTCAAGAATTATATAAAAAACAACAGTTAAACGCTAACAGTTACGATTACAGTGCTAAAATTTCGAAATTTTCAGATGGCATCACCTACTTTTTTTTTATTGAAATGTAATCTCCTTAGCAAAAAACCATTAATAGCGTTGAAATGGTACCTCTAGCACGAAAATCGGCAGCGCTAGCAGGCTAACAAAAAAAGAAAAAAAAATTACTGTTACGTGCCTACCAGAGCACCAGTTTCATTTTTTTAATGACGTCACATTTCACACTGAGTCTTTGGTTCAGACTAAAGTCTACTGATTCTGCTTCGAAGCGAAAAGAAGATACCAAGGTATCCTTAATTTCGTGTAAGGCTGCTAAATAAAGGCTTTAATTTCGTTGTTAGTCGTAAGACGCTGTCATGATGACGTCATCACAGTACGTGAAAAACAAGGCTTTGTAAAATCGCAATCAAAACCATTGATGATAATGATGTCCCAGAAAGCGGTCTATTTTTTTCGTTTCGAAGCAGAATGAGTAGACTTTAGTGAGAGTCGAAGACTCAGCGTGAAATGTGACGTCATTAAGATAATGTAAGTCGTGCTCTGGTAGGCACATCACAGCTGTTTTTTCTCTTTTTTCCTTAGTATGCCTAGCGTTGGTTATTGTCATGCTAGAGGTACGTTACAACGCTATTTATGGCTTTTTGCTATGGAGATTTCATTTCAATAAAAAAAAGTAGGTGTTGCCATTTGAAATTTTTAAAAATTTGTCACTGTAACCGTAACTGTTAGAGTTTAACTGTTGTTTTTTATATAATTCTTGAGCGCATACCATAAAAATACCTTCCACCAAATTTCTATTCAGTTTCTCGGAACGGTATGGTTGCTATGGTCTCATATATCGGGGTAGTTTTTTTCTAATCACCCTGTAATTTACTCCCTTTGAGTTCCATTCAATCCAAAAATCAAGATTTTAGTAGTTGGTCACTGCATGTTTTTCTGAGAACAAATCTTGACTTTCATGGATCCCCTTTCACAGAGGACCTCGAAAATTAATTCGTTAGCTTCAGAATTTTGACTTCTAACTCTCAGAAATTCCTTGGACAAGGTGAGGCTCCTAAGTGGTCAACTACGCTGCTGCTTAAATGCACAAACGTAGGTCAACTCTCATAAGCTCAACATCCTATACTATTTCTTCTATTTCCTGGAACAAAGACCAGTAAAATTAAAGAAGCTGTACATCATCTCATATTATTTTTAGAAAAAGAACAACGAGGCAAAAAATACATATCTTCAAGCCTTAATCCATTTCTAAACTGCTTGCATTATGTAGCCATTAAATAATCAATTCAGTTCACTTGTACCCTTTATTCCGTTTCTTTCTGTTTTCTTCCTGTATTCGCAGTTACATGTTCTCTAATGTTTCTCAATATTTCTGTAGAACATCAGTTCCTTCTTCATCAAACATTTATATTATTTGTGTGTTCGTTCTACTTATCCTTTTGACACCGGCTCAAAGCACAAAGATGAGCGCTTGATGTTTTTCTTAAAAAAAAAAAAAAAAAAAAGCTACTAATTTTATCACCTACTGCAGTTGAAATATTTTAATGTTAAGATTTATGTCTTATGTTATAACATTTTTGTATGCGATTCTTAATTATCCCACTTATAAAGATTTAGTATAAAGTTGAAACAAAATCTGTGCTCAATAATTGTAACTATTCGATTTACCATTATTTTTGTGAAATAATAAACCATTATATAGTACTATGGCTTTTATAAAGCATTAAATCATAGTAAATTATCTATCAAATTTAAGATTACAGTTATCGCTTGTTTAACTTTATGATTATAGTTATTGCTTGTATTGAACTTTTACTATAGTAATATTTTTAATTTATTAATTTTGTAAAATTTAACTATTTTTAATTTTAAATTTTTATTCTCCTCATACAGTACCTATAAATAAGTGTTTGAACACTTTCGAATTTAGTCGTTTTATCAAATACCTAAAAAAAAAAAAAAAAAAAAAAAAAATCAATAGGAATCATCTTAAAACTTTTGGAGTATAAAGAACGTGTTACACCTCATATATTTTAGTAAAAGAAAAAGAGACCAGTAAAAAATTAAAGAAAAATAAAAATATTTTGCATCACCCTGTAAAAAATAATGCTTCAAATGCTTTTAGGATGTATAGCATGTGATTATAAGGATTGTTCTAAGTATCTGTATAAATTTTTATGAGACTGAAATTTCCTGAATATTCAGGGAAATATAATGGTTTCCTTAAAAAATTGAAAAGAAAAAAATTATAACACGTAGGGTGTTAGATCCAGTGCAAAGCCATTTTTAGGAAACTTGGCGTATGATTTTAGGCACAGCATTTTGCAATCAGAATGCAAAAATGTTAGATATCTTACGAAATATGAACATTTTTAGTAAATAAATTTTAACTACGCATGGGCAAGCTTTGTAAAAATTTTATTTACATAATTTAATAGCCAAAATATTGAGCTATTTATATGGAAATCCCAAACAAAAATCATTTAAAATCAAACAGTTATGAGTTATAGGAATGAAAATAATTTCAGTTCATCTCAAAATAATAATAATAATAATAAACTAAAAAAGAAAATGTATGTGTACTTAAAACCGTATGACCAAAGTGTAAACTTTTACAGTGAAATATTTTGAAATTAATTTTAATTTTTTGTATTGATCATTATATTGTTTTGTTTTTTTTTCATTAAATTTTAGAATAGGTTACTTGCTATAGAAATACTCCAGTGGGCCCCACATCCGCTGATCACCACCGTACTAGTGGTCGAGAGGTTCTGTTGGTAGCCGTGAAGAGCCGAGATCGATACCATGTCGCGAAGGTCGGCCTATTCTTTCAGAATTTTCCATGGTTTCTCAAAAATTTGTGTAAATACGCACTTGAATCCCTTAGAAAGACCCCCCGAGAACGATGGTTCACCTCAGACCTAGGACCTTTCCGCAGTCAGTTGCCTTTAAACCTAATGTCGACACCTCCGCCAAACACGTAGACATCCGCAACCCGTGTAGGATGGTTTTAAAAAAATAAAGTAACATTTATGTAACTTTCGTATTGTTACCCGAATTTTAAAGAATAATTTTTAATTGTTACGTTTAAATTTAGAAATTATTTTAAACGCTGTACATTACTTGTTGTTTTAAACAATACAACAACATTTAAAACAGTTTGTCCAAATCGATACAACAATATCTAAAACTACAAGAACATCTAAAACTACAGCAACGTCTAAAACTACGTTGTTTAATCTTAAGAACGTTTTTAATTTCTCTGTCTTTCAAAAGAATTAATTTATTCAATTTGTATGACAAAAGTTATATCGTAATTAAATAAAGCCTCAAGCACCTTTTATATACTATATCAATGCTTTTCCATTCACGATGGAAAAAAGTTTTGTTTCAGCATCAGAATTAAACAAATTTCGCAAAGATGAACTGATATCTATAGATGACTATCGCAAAGAAATGATTGATGTTTTCAGAAAAACTTTGAATTTTAAATTTTCTGAAGTGATTGTGCAAGGATCAACCGCTATAGTTTTACACGAGCGACTAGTTAGTGCGGTACACCTGGCCACGCCTCTTCTACGTCATCAGTCAGGAGGACTTCAATTCTAGTAGAATTTCTTTTGAATGCCGCATGTGCTGCCATCTTTTAGATTATATTGAAATAATTGAAATATATATAAAGTAAACAGAAAGTTTTTTTAATCGGAAATTTCGTAGATTATCATGTTATTTATGTTTTGATTATTTGCAGCTAATTGAAATGAATGTTATTTGTCAATATTGTGAAAAAAGGTTTTCGCGTAATTTTGTGTTAAAGAGACATTTAAAAAATGTTCATCATCTGTCAGAAGTATCAAAAAAAAATTTTCCTCATGCTTGTCCCATTAAAAATTGCAATGTTACAAAATGTACAGTTAATGAAATACGAAAGCATTTGACTGAAATGCATGACTTTAAAATATCTGAAGACAAAAAATTGTTTGAAAACACTGATGAATTTGAAAAATGGAAAGAGATATTTGAAGTGGAAAATAAAGTATATTATAAAAAAGCTAGAGGAGATGAAAAATATGAGAGTTACACAAAACAATATTATATTTGCAATAGGAGTGGTATTTATACATCAAAAAATACAGGAAAACGTCAACCAGTAGAATCTTGCAAAATTGGCGCTGTGTGCCCTGCATATTTAAATGCAACTATATGTCACAGTTCTAATAAAGTTCATGTGGCATTGATGAATACCCATATTGGTCACACAAATAAATTAAAATTTTTACGTTTGCCACAAACACTTAAAATGCAGATTGCATGCCAAATTAAAGATGGTGTAAATTCAGACAAAATCCTTGAATCTGTTCGTAGTGTCACTGAAGAATCTCTTAATTCGATGGAAATTTCAAATTATCGAAGTGCAAGCCATCTTTTAACAAAAAAAGATATTAATAACATACAGGTAAGTTTTGGTCTTAAAGGAATTGAAAGACACTCAGATGATGCTGCTAGTGTCCATTTAATGTTTAAAGAATATTCTGAACTACCAGAAAATCCATTTCTTATTTGTAAACTACAAGGAGAAGAATCACCATCACATATTAGTAATATCAAAAAAGAAGATATTTTTATTGTTCTCATGAATTCATTCCAAACGACAATGCTGAAAAAATTTGGAGAACATCTGATTTGTATTGACTCCACTCATGGAACTAATGGATATGATTTCAGTTTGATCACATTAATGGTTGTAGATGAATTTGGTGAGGGATTCCCAGTGGCATGGTTAATAAGTAACCATGAAACTGAAAATGTGCTGAAGAATTTTTTTCAAGTTGTCAGAAGTAAGACTGGTGAAATCAAAGCTCAATTTTTTATGAGTGACGATGCTGAACAGTTTTATAATGGATGGGTATCTGTCTTTGAACATAAACCCAAAAAATTATTATGTATCTGGCATGTAGATCGTGCTTGGTGTCAGAAACTTAATATGATTCCAGATACTGCAATACGTGCAGAAGTGTATAGCAAACTATGTTTGCTGCGCAATGAAAGTTGTGAAAAGAAGTTTGAAGATCTGTTAAATGAAATTAGAAATGACTTAAAAGAATTGGATATGCTTCAAAAGTTTAAAGATTACTTTGAAATGTATTATGTGAAGAGATGTGAACAGTGGGCTCTTTGTTACAGAAAAGGCTCTTTTGTAAGTACCAATATGTATTTAGTGGCATTTCATAAAACTCTGAAACATGTGTATTTAAAAGGGAAGATTAACAAAAGGCTTGATAGATGTATTCATATGCTCTTTTCTTTGTTAAGAGATAAGTCATTTGAACGCTTAATAAAGCTAGAAAAAGGGAAGAGTACGAAAAGAATTACAGAAAGTTGGAAGAGACACAGAGTAAGTTTAGAAATTCCAGACTCCTCTGTTACATGTTTAAAAGATAGAATATTTAAAGTAACAAATGGAGATATAGATTACACTGTTGAGGTTGATGACAATAATTGTAATCGACTATGTGAGTTGAAGTGCAAAGTTTGTAAAGTTTGCATTCACACATCAAGATGCTCTTGCCCTGATTATACATTAAAAGGAGTTTTATGCAAACATATACATTTAACAGTAAGAGTTTATTCACCACATCTATTTCTGCAAAACAGTGAAAATGATAAGGATATACAAAAAAATAATGATCATACACAAAGTGAAAAAGAGATGCCAGAAAAAGAATTTCTGATACCAGGAATTAAAAAGAATGAAGATGAAGAAAATGTAAAAAAAGTCAGCATTATTGAAAAGAAGCAAAAAACTAAACAGTACCTTGATACTATTATTAAAAGTTTGGAAAAATGTGAAAATGAAGCCATTATTGATGATGTGAATGCTAAACTGTCAAAAATATGCAAGGTATTTGAATTGGATAAGGAGGTGTTTAAAAAACAGTTTAATTTTATAGGGGAAAGGAAGCCCAGTAATACAAACATTCTTCCTATTAGGAAATTTCACTCTACAAAAAAGAAGCACAAAGTTAAATCAAATATATTAAAGCAAGATAATACAACTGTAAAAAGAATTAAAAAAGAATTACTGGGAGAATATGCTGGGAAACCTCAATGTTCTAATGAACAATCTGAACATAATTACAGTTCAAAAGACTTGAATAATTAATTTTTATTGCATTTTTTTCATACAAATCAAATTATGAAGTTTTAAATATGTACTAGTTCTTAATCTTTATTTATTTTATTATTTTTTCTCAATCAGTTTCACAAATTTAGAAAACTGAGGAAATATGTAGATGCATATGTAAAATGAGTTAATTAAATAAAACCATGTAACTAATATTTTAGATATTTTTGAGTAAATTAATGTATTATGTGTATGTTACAGACCATTTTACTAACAATATCTACAAGTGATTATTCTCAGCGACATCTACACTATATTTATATATATATTTCTTAAAAACTTGTTATGTGTATCTATATAAAGTTTTTTTTTTTTTTTTTGAGCGGGGGAAAAAAAAAAACGTCTTTAACATAGAGATATGTAAAATTATATAGTCAATCATTATATTTTATCTGCTTGTTGTTCACAAATATTTAAATTAAGTGTCTCTGAAAAGAAGTTTTTCAGTCTTTTAATTACCTTCTTTCATCTTTGATATCATTAAAAATAAAAAATAAAAGAATTCAACTATAAAACAGTCGATATGCTTTTAAGATTTCAACTTATTACATTCAAAAGTTTAAAAAATATATACATTATTATTATAATAATTATCATTATTATTATTTTTGAAAATACAAAGGTAACAATTTGCATTGTGTTTCAAATAAAATCATTGAAAATACAACCATAGAAATAATACTTTTTGAAATAATTTCTTTTTTTTTTTTTTCCAATAAATTTTTACCAATTAATTAACTTGATTTTAAGAAATAGCAGGTTAACTTTTGAATCACCATATTAATAAATAAATAAAAGCATTAGATATATACTATTTATTTATTTTGAATGATTAAATTTATTCAATAATTAAATTCGTAATGTTAATTAGAAATATGCAAGTATCCTGAATTTTATTTTTTATTTAATTATAACATTTACATATATAATAATAATTAATCTCTATTTAGAACTATTCTTGAGGATTTCAGATATTATTTCCTCATATAGTTTTTATTTAATCCGGTAGATGGCAGCACTAAACAGCTAATGCAACAAATTTCTGTGACGTAGTAATGGGGCGGTGACAGGTGCTCCGCACGATTTAGTCGCTCGTTAGTTTTACCAGTATGGAATGAAAATGGCGTTAAAGGATTGACAATGAAAGTTGTATTGAGTGAAGATATCGGTCCTAAAGAAAAAGAATGGGAGCAAATAAATAACAATGACATACTTCCATTGTTGGATACTGAAGATTTTTCAGTATTTGACTTGACATGGTTTGCATCTAAACGTGTTGATCTGACATTAGAAGACGCTCTAAAGAGAAAAGTCTCCCTGGATGAGCCGATGGCCTCTAAGCTTGCAGTTTCGTGAATAAAAGAAATAACATCGGCCGTTAGCTACCTTCATACAAAGAAGTTGACTTACTTGAATTTGAAACTGAGTAACGTCATGATTTGTAAAGATAAAAGTGTCAAGCTTTTTGGATTTCATCGTATGAACGAGATTGGAAAATATACAAAAGGGTATGTATTTCTAGATATAATATTCTTTGAACTTCTCAACGGCTTTTATATTAAAATGCCATAGCCTCAGTTCTCATAATTTTAATTCCTATGGCAGAGAAATTATGTTTATTACTATTATGCTGATGATTATTACTATATTTATTTATTTATATATATATATATATATATATATATATATATATATATTTTGTCGCTAAATGAAATGCTAAATAAGTTTTAGTCTTTTAACAGTTAATGTATATAATTTCTTTCCATTTTTTCCAGGAAATAGGGTGAATAACATTGTTTTCAGCTTGTATGCTGCTATATATCGGAAATATTTTTTTCAGACTTTTGGATGTGTTTTTGAATTTATTATTATTATTATTATTATTTTCGATATCGTGCGTTTTATTTTTCTATTCTGAATATTTTTAAGTTTCAGTAACAAGTGGGTATTGATGATACATATCATACTTAACATTTTGATGTTAAAAATTCTCTTAATCTCGATTTAGTGGATTTTCATTTGAATTATTGTTTTCATGTATTCTGCTGCATCTCTTTCAATCTGTATATTTGTAGATGATTTCATATTTTACTCATGGTTATATCTATTTTGTTTCTTATGGACAACATATACAGTAGGTTGCCAAATTAATGCGGACACTCGCAAAAATTAAATTACCGTGGTTTTTCTTCAAAGTAAAAAAACATTATATGTTACAGTTAGTATTTATTACTCTATTTAATGTTAATATATATATGTAATAGCAATATAATAAAAAAAATATAATGGAAATGAAAAATAAGTAACATTTTGTAAGGCCTCGATATTTTGTGATATTTCCTTCGGCTGAAAGTAGTGCTTCAGTGCGTTGCAGCATGCTTTCTATGCAAGATTTTGCACTTTCTTTAATGCACTTACTTTTGATGCCAGACATTTATAAGTTTTTCGATCAGTAGCCTCTTGGCTGTTATCATTTTCTTGGCAATTTCCCTTTTTGTATTTTCTCATAAGTTTTCTATGGGATTCACACAGGGCAAATTTCCAGGCCACGGTAATACTTTGATATTCTTGGCCCATAAATTCGGTAATACTTTTGGCTTTATGGAAAAGGGCATAATTAGGCATAAAAACGCTATGCTCACCTTCCGGGAGCCGTTATTCTAGCTGTAGAAGGAAGGCGAGTTCGTAGAACTTCCTTATTTTGGTCCTTTTTCATAGTTCCTTGAACAATATATAAACGTCCTACACCTTAGGTATTTATAATAGAGCAAACCATGATCTTTAGTAGATGTTTAACCCTTTCTGTTATACAGTCAGGGTGGAACTGCTCTCCAGGGCGCCGTCCGACGAAACTGTTTTTATCTACTAAAATTTCAAAAGTTAACTCGTCTGAGAAACACACCTCAAGTCGAAACAATTTATGGTTTGATTGCAAAAAAATATTTAGAAATCATTGAAACTATTAATGAATATCATGTATTGCTTTATTCCAATCTTCCACAGTCATGTAACAATGCTCTCGAACTCAGGCGAATCGTTTCTTTTTCATAGCCTCTATAAGCTTAAGCTTGCGAACTGGACGATGGCCTGCCAGGCTCTCTTCTGCCAATATTCGCTGCACAGTTCTTTTCGAAACGAAAATACCTGACTCCTGCACAATCTGAGTGAGTGTAGCAGCACATATTTTCCTGTTTCGTAAGCAAATATCCTTAATTTTTCTGTCTGTTCTGTGCGTAGTTATATGTTTTCTACCACACTTCCCTGATCTTTTCCGTAAAAGCGACAGGCTTTTGTATAAATTCACTTTTATTTTATTAACAGCAAATTTTGAAACCCCAACAATACCTGCGACTTTTCTCTGGGAATGCTGTGTGTGTTGGAGGAGAGATTTTATTTCAGATTTTCTTCTCGGAGAAATGTCACTTCCTTTAACCTTACAGAAAAAAAAAAAAATTAAATGAGCTATAAAAATGTAGTAAAAATCAATTTAATTGTAATTTAATAATCAAACTTTACTTATATTATTAAAGATGTATCAGAATGCACACTAAATCTCAGTTCTAAGGATCCAAAGTAAGCGTTCAATATTACACATTGCAAGCACTCTGCAACATAAAATGAAGTGACTGTCACAAAAGTGTCGCTAAGCACAGCATGTTTTGTTTAAATCACTTAAAATAATGTGTAACATAATAAAATTTGATAAAAAGGCATTCTTGTAACTTAAGAAACACTTCTAAGAATTACAAGTGGCATAAAAACGCAAAAAAAAAAAAAAAAAAAAAAAAAGAGTGAATCGCTAAAGCTTTTAGAAACCATTTTAGGAGCAATAAAGTAAGTGTCACCTTTTTTTCCACTTTAAAGCGGGGTAGCGGGGGGAAGTGGTGGGGACTTTTGTAAAAATACATCTCTTAATAGTGTCTATCTACTGTAAAATATCCAGCTTTATCCAAATTTGTTCCGACAAATATCCTTTATTTACTGGACCGTAAAAAGTACCAATGTTTGCCGAATACTCCAAACAAGACATATCTCTTGGTTAAAATTTTATATAATCTTGATTAACGAAGTCATTAATTTAAAACTTCGGGTTTTAAAGGTACTCTGTTTGCCAACATGCAAATAGTTTCTCCAGATCGTAGTTCTTTCAACCTTATGGCGTCATTTTCTGCAGGAAAAGTAAAATGCAATCAATGGTCTTAAAAAAAAAAAAAAAAAAAAAAAAAAAAAAAAAAAAAATCAATATTGCTATTAGTAACAAAGAACTTTATTGTCAGCAAATACATAAAAAGCGTTATCTTATATATTTTCAATGATAAATGAATTTAAAATTGTAGTTTTTCGTCTGCAGATATGTTTTTTCTACTTTTAGAAAATTAAATGTAAAAAAAAAAAAAAAAGAAGAAAGAAGAAGAAATTGAAAATTGACATTTTCGAGGTGCTAGAAAGAAAAAAACATATTTAGCGTAGTGAAAACATTTGAAAATCACCGATATTTTAAAAATATTAAGCAAAAATTTAATCCAAATGAAAATTAGTTTATATTACTTTTATTTTATTTTAACCCTTTCAACCATACTGGTACATATATGTCCTGGAGATTTTTTTAATTCACCCGATGGGATAAATAAGCATGAAATTTATTGGAGTGCAATTTCCACTGATTTTCTACAACTACATTCATATGTCAGCGTAATTTTATGTATTTTCATGTGTATAATTTCAAAGGTGTTCTAAAATTAGTTTAGAACTAAGGAACTGAACTGTTCATTGTACTATTTTATATCGTGACCTCAACTGTACTGGGACACACGTGTGCCATCTGAAAAGACCAGTAGAACATATATGTCCCACTTCCATAATCACCTCTACGGTAAATTTAGTTTTTATTTTGGCAGAATACTGGTATTTCTGTTCTATTTAACCTACTAAAGCCCTAATTTTCCTAATTTTTTATGGAAAGGAAAAAAAACTGATAGTGATAAATTTAACACCAGGAGAAACTAGTATGTTGTGGCGTGAAAAAAAAACTTGATAGTGATAAATTTAACACCAGGAGAAACTAGTATGTTGTGGCCACCACAAGACTTTCTTCTATATTTTCCTATACAAATTCACTCAGTAACAATAAAAAAAAAAAAAAAAATTCAAAGGTTTTTTTTTTGTTAAAAGTAAAAAAAATCGATAACTTTGTTTTAAGTTATCACATATTTATAGTTAAACCATTCGTTTTAAAGGTATTAACGAGACCTTTCGAAAGATACTCATCTTGAAAATTTACCCCCCAGGGGGAGGGGAAGCGATGCCCCCACATGCACAAATTTTTTTTCCTAATTAACTACTACTATTATCAATAATTCATATTAATTTTACAATCGCAGGTTAAGAGAAACTCTCATTATGTACAATTATACGAAATTTTGTCCTATACTGCCATGTTAAAAATTTAGAAAAAATACTATCACAGCGCCACCTGTTGAGCGATTGATCCCCAAATCTAATCAGCACCAGTTTATATCAGGGGCCAACTAAATACCAAGTTTGGTTAAATTTCGTTAAAAAAAAAAAAAAAAAAAAAAAAAAAAAAAATTCTAAGTTTTTGTTTCGTTAAAAGTAAAAAAAATCGATAACTTTGTTTTAAATTATCACAGATTTATAGTTCAACCATTAGATTTAAAGGTTTTGACGAGACCTTTCGAAATATATCCATCTTGAAAATTTACTCCCCTCGAGGGGGGGGGGGGACTCCCCCTTCAGGAGGGGGGGGGGGTGGCGAGGCTCCTACACATACAAAAAAAATTTTCCCAGTTGACTATCTCTATTATAAATAATACTTGTAAATTTCATAATGATTACTTAAAAATAATTCTCTTTATGCCCATTTATACAAAATTTTGTCCTATATCACCATGTTAAAAATTTAGAAAAAGCGGGATGGCAATGCAATCTGTAAGACAATTTTTACCAAAAGTTGATAGGCTCTAATTTATGTCAAGATGCAATTACATACCAATTTGTATGAAATTCTGTGCAGTAGTTCCTGAGATACAGTTGCCACAAAATTTTGTCACACACACACAGACAGACAGACAGACGGACAGACAGACATTTTCTAAAAATGGTCAAATCGTGTTCTACAGCTCTCAAAACGTGTAAATCCATCAAAAACCTGAGGTCGAAATTTTTTACGAATCCAATACTTTCTTCTATTGAATATAGAAGAAAGTAAAAAGAATTAGTAATGAAAATATTATGATTATGCTAAACAATTATTGCAGTATGAGTTTTAAATTAAGCACAGAATTTTTAAAATGAAATTTAAGACACAACAACTCAGATTAGTTTATATAACGATTTAGTTTTTTTTAACTGAAAGCATGTTTTAACGATTGAGTGAATGGTATCATTTTTAGTATGACCAATTTTGCAATTTTTTAAAACTTAGAGATTAAATTCGCCAAGGAATTCATTTCCGCAACTATTTCCGCCATTTTAACTATAGCCATGCTTTAAACATATAGAAATAAATTATACAATGGTGCAATAATAATAATGAAATATTTAAAATGTTTAAAATATTTAAAATAATCACATAAGATATTTATTTTCAGTGTGTCTGACTAAATCATATTGTAGAAAAAATGCACTTAAAAAAATCCCTTTTCGGCAAGCTTAAAGGCAAAGGTAGATTTCTTTACGTTAATGTTACAATTGTAAAGAAATTTTGCATATGCTTTAATACTTAGCCAATGGCTTTGTTCCCACACATTGCATTATTTACGTCGCTATTCTGTTTTCAAGAAATTTAATTTTCAGCTACAAAAGGGTTTTATTCATTCTACTTAAAATTTTAGGCTAAATTTATTGATTTGTAAATGTTTAAATTTTTTAAAATTCAAGCTCATAATCATTCAACAAATAAAAGCCTTAAAGATATACAATCCCAGCAATGGTGAATCCCGGAGGAGGGTATTGAGCTGCACCCCCCCTCCCCACCCAAGTTTATTAAATTATATTTTTTTATTTAAAATCCATATAACTGTTGTTCAATATCTTTCTTTTAAAAGAAAAAGTAATAGAAACGTGAAAATGCACTTGTGATCTTACTAGTTCTGGTAAGCCTGGCGTTGCTATGGTCAAGTCAAATACAGATAAGTGGTAGCGGTTTTTGGATAGTTGTTTCATCGTAATTTTTATTGAATTATTGAAAGTTTTGTATTGTGTTTTTGTGATTCTTATTGTCAGATGAGTAAAAATTGTAAAGTGAAACTGTTTTGGTTCACATAAGCTGGAACATTAACATTAGTTAACATTTGACCATTTAACACCGCTTAATTTCAATGTTAATTGTTATGAATTTAGTAAATTGCGTGATTTGGCGAGATTTTGGTGACAAAACTTGCGACTTAGCAATGAAATGTGTGATTTGGCGGCAAAAGTTGATAGTTGACGACGAAATTTTTGACTTGGGGACAAAATTTGGCGAGCTTGGGGATGGAGAAAGGCAGCTTTGGCGTCATTATATATTCTTTCCACGCGAAAAACCTCATACCTCTTCACAGACCAATATATTGTTTCGACAAGATAAAAAGTCAAAGGAAGCCGTAACGTATAACCCTCAATCGTAAATTTTAAATGCTTGCCTAAACCAACATTCTAAACTAATCACCACAAGCGATATTTGTATTAAGATTGACGTATTATTTTAATTTTATATTTTTAAATGATTAATTAAAGCGGTTAACATGGTTTTTAATTAACACACTTTTATTAACTTGATATGATGCAACTATTAATGTATGTAACGGAATTTTGCAATTCAATTTTCGGAAAATTCTTGTCGTCCGAAGGACCTGAAATTTTGCACACGACTTTATAATCAATGACAATACTAGATACAAGTGTTTCCAGGCACTTTTCCCATCAGGGGTAGGTTCCACCGGCAAACAAAAATTCTATACTTATACAAAACTATCGTATGTGACACAGGATTTGGATGTATTTGTATAATGTCGACAACAACAATTAATTTTTTTATATAAAGATTTAAAAGTATGTGATAGTTTTCTAAACATTTATTAGTTCATTTTTCTATAAAAGAGTGTTCTTTTTTTTTTTTTTTTTTTTTTTTTATGGTATAATTTTATTTATCAAAATAAGGGAATTCGAGTAATGAAATACTTAAATTTAAATTCAAATTTTCATGAAAATAAACTTCAACGGCAAATTCATTAAAATCGTCCCTAGTTCATTTGTTAAAGGGATACCTAAATGTCCCCAAATTTATTAGCTTTTCTACCATGCCAATTTAATTCGTTTAGCAACGATTTACAAGATTTTTTTTTTTTTTTTTTTTAGGGCTAGAGGCCTATTTCAGTCGGTACAGTTGTCGAATTTTTATAGGTCACTCTTAATTAGTGCTAGAGGCCTATTTCAGTCGGTTTATTGAATGGGGATTTATTGAATGAAGTCCCCCCAAGGCCCAACTTTGACATGAGTCCCCCCCAGGCCCAACTTTGACATGAGTCCCCCCCCAAGGTACCCCTATTTCAGTCGGTACAGCGTTATCGAATTTTTATACGTCACTCTTAATAGTGCTAAGGGCCTATTTCAGTCGGTTTATTGAATGGGGATTTATTGAATGAAGTCCCCCAAGGCACAACTTTGACATGAGTCCCCCCCCCAAGGTACCCCTATTTCAGTCGGTACAGCGTTGTCGAATTTTTATAATACACTCTTAATAGTGCTAAGGGCCTATTTCAGTCGGTTTATTGAATGGGGATTTATTGAATGAAGTCCCCCCAAGGCACAACTTTGACATGAGTCCCCCCCAAGGTACCCCTATTTCAGTCGGTACAGCGTTGTCGAATTTTTATAATACACTCTTAATAGTGCTAAGGGCCTATTTCAGTCGGTTTATTGAATGGGGATTTATTGAATGAAGTCCCCCCAAGGCACAACTTTGACATGAGTCCCTCCCCCCAGGCCCAACTTTGACATGAGTCCCCCTCAAGGTACAACTTTGACATGAGTTCCCCCCAGGCCCAACTTTGACATGAGTCTCCCCAAGGCCCAACTTTGACATGAGTCCCCCCCAAGGTACAACTTTGACATGAGTCCCCCCCCAAGGCACACCTTTGACATGAGTTCCCTCCAAGGCACACCTCCCCCTCATTGGGAAAAAGAGAAAAAACGTTGTTTTGTGGCTATAAGACAGTTTGGACTTCCAACGTTATTTGTTACAATATCTGCAGCTGAAACACATTGGTTTGATTTAATGAAAACTTTATCATGGAATTTAGATCGTCACGAATTAACTAAAGAAGAATTTGTCAATATTAACAAGTTTAGCTGTAGGCCTCTGGCACTAAATTAAAATCTGTCAATGTCAGATTTTCATGTTTTAAATAATGAAATAATGTCGTGTCTGTATAATTTTATTTATTTTTTTTTTTAACGATGACATTTATCTTTTTCATTATAGCATCTATGTCATAAAGCTAAGTCTAAATCTGCTTAGCCCTAAGATATGTTGATTTTATTTACTTATTTTTTTTATTAACTTTTATTTTATTTGTTTAAAATCACGGATAAAATTTTATTTCATTTTTCTCAGTACATTGTTGTAATTGTGACGTCATATTTTCTATTAAATTAAACCTTTTTTAAAAATCAGATTATTATATTGTTTAAAAACATGATTAAAATTTTATTATATTTTCAGTGATCTTTTTTATTATCATTTGCACGTGACATAAGCATCAGATTATAAATTTTTGCAATGAAAGCTATAGAAAATGTCGGCTTCATCACAAGAAAAATCACTTTTTAACTTGTAACTTTTAAGCAATTGAAGTTATCGAAAAAGTTTAAATACAAAAGTTGTTCTTTAGGGTAAGGCAGTAAATCGCCTGATTTGAAGTATTTTCCTATTTTCAGTATTAAAGAAATTATGGGCAAATGAAAATTTCCTCCCCCCCCCACCATTTCCACCCCCTTTGAGCAGGATACCCCATCTACGAACTCGACCGAGATTTTTACTGTCCTGACAACATATCCCGAGCTGTTTGAATTTAAATAAAAATTACTCCAGTTATCGTGTTCACAACTTAACATGGGAAAAAGCGTTATACATATATATATATATATATATACATATATATATATATATATATAAACTTTTGAACGGAGGGTGGTTTTGGGTTCTAGGGGTCATGATCGGTGAAGATATGAAGAAATTTTCCAGAAGTCGTGTCATGAGAACCATTGCAATAGGTAGATCTCCTATAAGGAATCTACCTAAAAAGTTGAACCTTTACTGCAGAAAAAACATTTTAAACCTACCTGTACATTGGAAATAAATACAGAGTATTGCACATTATTTTAAATTAACTAAAAAAAATACAAAAGTTAAAAATATAAGCATTAGACAAAATAAGTCCATAATTTCTTTAAACAAGCAAATATACCCAAACATTCATCGCCATACTCGTATAGTGGCAAAAATTTAAAAGTTTCCAAAAGAATCGTATATTAAAGTTGAGATGCTTATTGGTTTAGATATGGATTTCTCTCTGTTCTCAAGAAAAAAAAAAAAAAAAAAAAAAAAACCTGCTGTTGTTGTATATTTTGTGTCTAGCTGTCTAGCATATGTTTCTACCAAAAATAATGGCTAATTGTTATTGAGTTGTTGAACACTGAAACAGATTTTTAACATATTATAAACGACATAATATTAAATATTGTGTATTTCAATCTGATATTCGATATGGGGATATCTGTAATGTTGTTTTGTTTTTATCTTGTGTTACGCATTATTAATATTCGTATTCAATGAAAGGTAAAGTTGCAAATAGGCAGATAGAGCCCCGTAGGAGTTACTGAGTGAAGGGAGATGAAGCTTCCAACGGGGGTAGTGAGTGGAGCCAGCAGGGGCAGAGATCCTAGTCAATTAAAATAAATAAATAAAAATATAATTTATTATATATTTATTAATTGAATCAGAATATAAATTGAATAACCTACGTTTTTTAATATTAAGCACTTTTATATTACACTATACATTTCCATTTTAAATTTCTAACTCTATTATTTAATTTATTTGCTGAACACTAAACTGAATTATACTTCACTTTATAATACATCAAGATACATTTTTAGAATCTCTGATAAGTGAATTTTCTGCTAATGAAAAGATAATAAATAACTCAACAATTGAAAATGAAGTTAATGGAATACGCAAACATTATCTCTCAAGAAATTTTTTATATTGCATATATTTTAATAAAATGAGTTCGTGAAACGAGACAAGGACAAAAAAAAAAGTGAAAAAATAAATCGTTTTTGGTAGTTTAAAATTCAGTTCATAAAGAAAAAACTTTAATGTGTTTTTAAACTTTAATATTAAATCAAAAGATTAATGGAGTAAAAAAAGGGTTTATGTTTTTTTAAAGGAAAGGTTAAAAAGGAGTTTATGGGAGAAAAACTGTTTAAATACTTGATTAAGAGAAATACGTTTTTAGGTTATTGATGAAAAAAAAATAAAGCATGGGGATTTTTTTTTTTTTTTTTTTTTTTAAGAAAACAAAAAAATTCTTTTTGAGAGTTTCTAATAAAGCCTGAAAACGATGACGAAAGCCCTTACGTAGTAATATGATCTTGAAAGCTTGTAAATTTTTTTAGAAGAAATGATTATTAATGCAAAATACATTATGTTCAAGATTATGAAATTTAACAGAAAAAGGATTTCAAATTAAAAAAAAAAAAACAAGAATTATCTCAAGGAATAGTATTTATTAAAAAGTGCATTTTATGAATCTACCACACATTGCTCTATTTATTTATTCATTTTTATTTTTATTTTTATTTTATTTTTTGAAAACAGGAAGTTTTCATAATTTTCAGTTTTTTTTTTCTAAATATATGTATAGATAGATAGATTTCAATTTTATCTATTTACTTTTATATTTATTTTTCTTAAATTTATTCTTTCATTTCATTTGAATTATATTGTTCTACGTCGTTTACATTAGCAACGGCTGTTACACAATTATTTATTTATTTAATTAATTCATTTGAAAAGGAAAATATAATTAAATGTTTTTATCGGGAAAATGTTAACATCGGAGAAAGGATTACTCTTATTAAAGTTCGAGTTTAATAAAAACTTATTTATTTAATTCCTTTGAAAGGAAAATCTTTTGTTATTTATTTATTTATTGTGTTGATCGAAATCAAATGGTAATATAGCAGAAAGAGCGAATGCAATAAAGTACATGGTGCCTAAACTAAAATATATTTAATAGATGCTGAGATACAGCTATCCTTAAAATCTTAGTTCTTGAAAAATAGCAGCTTTTGCCGTCTGAAAAGTACCCAAATTGAAGTGCCAAGGAAAGATGTTGCATCAGGCAACCCAAAAGAGCAGGGTACACTGGAGGGAAAGAGGCTGCCGTAGGCAGCGGATACCCGAAACGGTGTTGAGAGCAATTTCAATGAATTTATTTTTTAATTAACTATCTAGTTATTTATTTATTTAGTTTTTGTTTATAGAATGATATAAAAGAATTTTTTTTTTTTTTAATTTATTTAAATTTAGCGACCAGCGAAGCAGGCGAAGGCCGTCAGTTATAGTATGTACAAGAGTTGATCCAGGTTTATTTTTGGGGCCCGTTTTTGAGAAAAACAAAATAATTTTGTGAAAATTTATTTCTTTTTGTGATAAAAAGAATTGTCGCACGAAACCTTTCACTTTAGCAGTTATTCTATCTAATATTCCTTATCAAGTTAACAGCATATTATTGAACCAAGTATAGACACTCATTAAAAATAATACTGTTGACATTGAAAATTTTTACAAAATCATCATCTTTTTAAAAATAGATCTGGTGAAAGGACTGTTTTTATGAATCTGAATTTTTTTAAGGGACCCATTTTATGTATTTGAATTTTGTGAAAGGGCAGCAAATGAGTCCCAATTTTTACCTGGATTGATCCCTGATATATTCAAAACATATTTCGATTTTACATTAAAGCTTCATTGATAAATGAATTAATTATATATATTGTTTTTGATTGCTGAAATTTACTGCAAATTTTTAATTAATTATTTAATACCATTCATATTTATAACTAGATCACGTATAACGTATAAAGTATTATTGCATTTAACATATAGTTCATGTGTTTATTTTATTTTATTTTAAAGCATTTTATTATTATTTTTTTTCTATTGCTAATAACAATAATTATTATTGTTATCATTTTCCATTTCTATTAATATTTTCTTTCTATTTTTACAAATAAAAAAGTAATTACATTAAAAAAATAACTAAGCACGTTTCTAAATTCTGAAAATAATAATAATAATAATATTTTTGTACGGAGACCTTTTTTTTCTTTTATTTATTTATTTAGAATGATAAGCACATATAATTTTCCTTAAATTCTTTTCAATTTCTCAAATTGCATCATTATAATGTTTTTAATTATTCAGAATCTTCAGCTTCTATTTTAATAGAAATACTGCTAAGTTATATAATATTGAAATGTATTCAAAAAATTATTTCTAGCTTAAAATACTATCTTCTGTTGCAAACTCTGACAAGGTTGCCTGAAGTATAAATATTTATAATTATTATAGTTTATTGACTTTTTTAATCTCAATTTTGTACATAGTCGAAGGGGAAACAGATATACTGGCATCTCATAATTATAAATGTAATCTAATTTAGGTTAATTCAGCATATACTATTCTAGATTATTTAAGCAATGAAAATATACATATTATTCAGTTACATAATATTACCCAATCTCAATATTTTATTTCTGTACTCAGTCTAGAATAATAATAATAAATCTATAAAACATAATAAAATGAAACAGAACAAGTAATTAAAAGATACATCTTTGGCATAGTAAAGAAATTCTTTAAGAAAATTCTATTGATCAACTATTATTTCGATTATAGTTTAATTTGAATTAATAACAGCAGGCGAGTAAAAAAAATCCCATTGAAACTTGGTGTCATTTATAGAATGAAGTGATGTTTAATGAGTTCAAATTGTTTTAATAATTTTTTTTTTAGAGAAAGAATACAAAATTTTGCTGAATGCGGGAATTTTCTTTACAATAATATAGGGAGAAATTCAGCGAGCAGTTCATTTCGTGAATAGTGACGTCACGATAGGTTTCATCACGTGACGCAGCTTTTTCGCGCCAGCATGAAAACTGCGTCTTTTAAAGTTAATTTATTAAAGCATCCGGTTTTCAAATATGCATAAAAATGGTATCAAAATGTTTGTATTTTCATGCTCTATCATTTACAAGTTAAAAGGAAAAATGTGCAATTTCCTCATTACAATTTATTTTAAGTTTCGTTTAAATGAATAGCATATGCCAGAAATAGCAGAAAAAGTAAGTAAATAAATAATGATTTTCCACTTTTAAACAGTAAGTTATTATTATTATTATTATTATTATTTTTCAAAAAGTTATGATTTGTATTTGAAAAAGACAGAAATAGTCCTAACAACACATCTTATCCCCAGTACATTCACACAATATCCTGAGGATGAAAAAATATGCCAAAAATGCACTGTGTATACATGTGTTGTTAGGTATATTACTTGTTTCTTATTGCTCTTGACCGATCGTAGCTTGAGATCAAGATTTCTTAAAATCGCTAGTCAAGCGATAAGGACGCCAAGCGGGAATGCTGCCCTCATCCGAGGCAAAAACAAAAATGGCGGCAATGCGTCGGCCTTTATATTTTATTTAAGGGACTCTAACGAAGGCGTAAGAGACTAGAATAGCGATTTCCTCTTCCTTCGCTATTGATATATCTTCTAAAACGCTAATAGGATAGTTCTGGCATATTTCCAATCCCAGCTGCATCATTCAGGGTTCCACTAGACCCATAATAATTATGTGACGAGAAATATGAAAATGAAACACAAAATTTAAATTTTGATTAATACAAATAACATATAATTTTCAGAATCTAGGTACACGCAAATTGAATTGGACATTATGATTTAATTTTCTAATTTGTGGATAGGGTCTAGTAGTCTAAGAGCTAGCAACGTTCTTGAGAGAGAATTTTAAGAAAGCTGGTTCTTTAATATATCGTTCTTCATGCTCTCTGGAACAGCGTGCGGGCTATCTGGCTGCCAGTAAACGTTGCGTTTATTAGTGCGCATCACACCTTTACAGGTAAAAATATTGATTTTTAAATCATTTTAAGAAGAATGTTTTCTTTTTCACTAACTTCTAAACACTATTGGAAACATGAATTTATTATTGCCAGACATTTTTGTTATTGACAATAATGTGCCAGATGCCATTTTTTATAAACAAAAAATAATAAATTTCAAACCATTTTAGTATGTCTGTCATTTTAATATTATTTTCTTTATATATAAATAAGTACAAAATTAATTTGCCAGACATGAATTCGGTTGTTTACTCAAACGGCAGACCGATTAATTGCTGTACAGTACCGCGCCATTGTGCTAGTTGTTAGAGACAGATAACGGCAAAGTAGATAGGCGGAAGAGAAACCGAAATAGATTACACTATTTAAAGTATCCTAAGTAATTTTTTTTATTTTCAATTCTTCGATTATGATAATAATAAAACATTATTATTAAAATTCTTATCAAAATAATAAAAGATAGCTAAACAAATTATTTTTAAAAGACAGTGAAAAATTACGTTTTTTAAGTATCAAAATTTTATTGTTTATGGATCATTTTTAAATCATAAAAATCAAATTGTAACTAAATTAAATAATTTCATAAAAGATACAGGAAAAAAAATGACATTAATGTACTAACAAAATTCTTATATTTATTTATAAATATTGTATTTGAATAATTAAAATCTATTTTTAACTGAATTAAGTATTTTTCAGTCCACAATTGTGTCTCAAAAAAGTGATGCATCTCCATAGTCGTCATCATCGTCACTGCTGTCATTATTATAATTATCATCATCATCATCATCTTGCGTAGAGTTTTCCTTGTCTAGTAGTGTAGGTTCTGTAAAAATAAATAAATAAATAAATAAATAAAAATGTGAGTAAAATTTCTTATAGTTTAGCTTTTATTTTGAGAGAACTGAAATTCTGTTCAATCTATCTCTTATAACTCTTTAAATCTGTCAAAACTGCTTTGAATGTAATCGTCTGGAAAGATATGCAAATATTGCTGTTGATATGTCCAATACGGTATTTTTTCCTTGCACCAGCTGTGACGTCATACTTTATTTTTCTTATTTTTCTCGTAAACTATGGATCGCACAGCTACAGTTCTTTGGAAATGTTTTATGTACTCCCAATGAGGAATCTCGCTGTGCAGATTTTGCGGGCTATTTCGGGGATGCCCTGTATATTACAATCACCATTAACCATAAAATATTTAAAACTGAAATTATATATACCCCCCCCCCCCCCAAAAAAAAATATATATATATAGATATAGATATTGTTACAAAATTGTAGATAATTGTGTTTATTTTTGTATAAATTCTTTCAAAGAGGCTTAGTAAGTTGATAAAGTGCTAATTTTGTGCATTTCTAGTCGTTGTAGCGTTAAAATAGCCTTATTTTCCCTTAAAAACGCATTAAAAAGCCCCAATAAAGCAGATAATGGATTTGGCGCCAAATTTGGCGATTTTTTCCTACATTGGCGATTTTTTTGGCGACCTTGGCGAGAAAATTCTTATTAGGGATATACCAAATATGGAAGCTCTAATCTCATTGGCTGATGAGATACGGAAATTTCCGGAACATTCCACACTTTTCTACAGGAGTGGATCGAGACAGCACATTTCCTCCTTTGAAATAGACATCTACATTTTTAATTGTTGCCTTTATTTTAATTTTTTCAACCATAATATAAAATATGCTTTCACTAGAAAAAAGTAAAAAAATTCGATATCGTTTGTAACGATACTGTATAATTTTTCTTTTCTTTTTCTTAAAAAAAAAATATATATTAAAGGTGTTTACTTATTGATAATTCTGGACAATTTTTTAAATTTTGATGCTGAAATAGATCGGGAATTTATCGCCAAGGACAAATCTACAAAAAATTTGGAATTATTTTTTTTTTCTTTCTTAAAAAAAAAAAAAAAAAAAAAACTTTTTAAGAAAGCACGCGATCGTGTTTTATATAAAAATCAAATCATTAAATTCACATTTTTATTTCATATTATTGCACGAGCACTATTTATTTCCTAATTCAAAATTATTAAAAAAAAACTTTTTCGATATCTCTTGTTACGATCCGCGTTTGTAATGATCGATAGATGGCGCTCTCTGAACTGCATTTGTCAGTAAATATAATAGCCACGTGTATTTATTATTGTTCTTTCTCCGCCATTACATCATGGAAAATCGATTGCATAATATGATGATATGCAGTAGTGTGATAATTTCACTTTAGCCCACCAGAGGGCGAGCATTTCATTACAATCGCGGATACTGATTATTATTAATTTTCTTTTCTTTTTCTTTTTCTTTCAAAAAAAAAAAAAAAAAAAAAAAAAAAAAAAAGATTTTGATGAAATTCTGGCAAAAGCAGAATTTAGTTTAGGACGGGGGGCTATTAGTTTTTTTTTCTTCCCAATTATAACATCGCTTTCAAATTATTCAATTATATTTTCGATAAATTTTAGATTTCGATAAATGTCCAACTATCGAAAAATGATTTCGACAAATGTCCAACTATCGAAAACGACAACGCAAAAATCGCTGTCTGAGACTAATAGGCCCTCAGTCCTAAAAAAATCAAACTATATAACAAAATGCAACCGACATCGTTGCTTTCTTTATTCTATTCTGTTTCTTAAAACAATTTTTATAGATGACACACACACTACATAAACTTTAAGTTTTACATCTACTTTTTAAAATAGCACGCAATCATGTTTTATATAAAAATTAAATCATTAAATTCATTTTTACTTTCTTCTATATGTAATATAGAGAAAATATTGGATTCGCGAAAATTTTCGACCCCCGTTTTTTGACGGATCTACACGTTTTGGGATGTCCTGAACACGAATTGATAGTTTTTAGAAAATGTCTGTCTATCTGTGTGTCTGTCTGTCTGTATCATTTTTTTGTGGACGCTGTATCTCACGAACCAATGAATGAAATTTAACCAATCTTGGTATTTAGTTGCACCCTGACATGAACAGGTGCTGATTAGATTTGGGGATCAATAGCTCAACAGGTGGCGCTGTAATCGCATTTTATGCAAATTTTTAACATGGCAGCATAGGACAAAATTCCGTATAAATGGGCATAATGAGAGTTATTTTAAACTTGTGATTGTAAAATTAATATGAATTATTGATAATAGTAGTATGTAACTAGGAAAAAAAAATTTAGGCATGGGGAGGCATCGCTTCCCCCCATAGGGGGGAAATACCCCCCCCAGGGGGGGGTAAATTTTCACAATGGGTATCTTTCGAAAGATCTCGTTGATAATTGTAGTAGTTAACTAGGAAAAAATTTTGTGCATGTGGGGGCATTGGTTCCCCCACGGGGGGGGGGGGCAAAGTTTCAAGATGGGTATCTTTCGAAAGGTCTCGTCAATACCTTTAAAACGAATGGTTGAACCATAAATCTGTGATAATTTAAAACAAAGTTATCGATCTTTTTTACTTTTAACAAAACAAAAACTTAGAATTTTTTTTTTTTTTTTTTTTTTCTTTTCTTTTTTTAACGAAATTTTACCAAACATGGTATTTAGTTGGTCCCCGACATAAACTGGTGCTGATTATATTTGGGAATCAATAGCTCAACAGGTGGCGCTGTGATAGCATTTTATCTAAATTTTTAACATGGCAGTATAGGACAAAAATTCGTATAAATGTGCATAATAAGAGTTATTTTACACTTGTGATTGTAAAATTAATATGGGGGGCATCGCTTCCACCCCTGGGGGGGAAGTACCCCCCTCCTGGGGGGGGGGGATTTATAAGATGGGTATCATTCGAAAGATCTCGTCAATACCTTTAAAACGAATGGTTGAACTATAAATCTGTGATAATTTAAAACAAAGTTATCGATTTTTTTTACTTTTAACAAAGAAAAAAAAAAAAAAAAACCTTAGAAAAGAAATCGTTTTTTTTTTTTTTTTTTTTTTTTACTGATTGAATATGTATAGGAAAATATAGAAGAAAGTCTTGTGGTGGCCACAACATACTAGTTTTACTTATTTTTATTTCATTTTGCACGCGCACTTTTTATTTCCTAATTCAAAATTATTTAAAAAAAAAACTTTTTCGATAGTGTTTGTTTCGATACTGATTATTATTAATTTCCTTTTCTTTTCTTTTTCTTTCAAAAAAAAAAAATTGATGAAATTCTGGCAAAAGTAGAATTTAGTTTAGGACGGAGGACTATTAGTTTTTTTTTTTTTTTTTTTTTTTTTTTTTTTCGAATTATAACATCGCTTTTAAATTATTCAATTATATTTTCGATAAATTTTAGATTTCGATAAATCTCCAACCATCGAAAAATGATACCGCGAAAATCCCAGATTGAGACTAATCGTCCTCAGTTCTAAAAAAAAAAAAAAAAAAAAAAAAAAAAAAATTAATAATACCGAATATTTAAAAAGGTATTTTCAAGGGATTAACTTAAATAAAAATCATGCAAAAGCACGTGTTTTCGCACATTGTGGTTATGAGTTAATTATTAATGGGCTCTTCCCAGCGTCGTCTGCTCAATCACGTGATATAGAAAAACAAAGAAGCGAATTCTGAGAAGCGAATCCAATTTAATATTGTTCTTAAGAACAAAAATATCGATATTTAATATAAAATAAAATAAAATAAAAGTAATGTGCATTTGTAAACAGTAGAATAATTGTATTTGTAAGTTTAATAATTTTTAAAAACACTTTATATGTTTATTTATTTTCACAAGTAAGAATCGATTTTTGTATGTGTGTAAGTGTTACATTAACTGATCTAGCAATAAATAGTGGAATGTCTGCGGGTTATAATTTGAAATTAATTTAAAATGTTTTCAGTTAAATTTAATCGCGTAAAGGTGTTACAACAAGTTAAATTTCTTTGTTACTCTTCGAAATGGCTTTACACCGTACGATGTTGCACCGTTAATGATATAAGTACCAAGCATCAGCATTAATAACAAATATAAACTAAATGATGATTGTAAATGTATACAGCAAATAAAAGATGATGAATAAGGATATAAAATGGATTAAAAATTATGATGTGTTAAAAAAAAAAAAAAAAAAACGCAGATTAAATCGGATTGATCAAAAATGAGAGTAGTAAAAGGGTTATTTTAGCAATCGTTATAGACATAGAAGACTTCGTCTGCTCTTTATTTATCTATGTCATGTGACTTCTGAGGTCAGGTAGAAGGAGTATATAAAATAAAACCACTTTTGATTCGTCAGAAACAAATACGGTTTCTGAAATATACAAATTAATCTGATTTATATTTCAGTGCTTACTTAATTTAATATAAACGTATTAGCAAACATATTCCCCGTTTTCAAAACAGTAAAATAAATCTGCAGGCTTTTCTATGTATATTATTCCTTATCTCGATAATTTCTTTTATATTACCCAGAAAAGATGTACAAAGTCATTTTCTATAAATTTTCATTGGATAACAAGATCAGAATTTTTCTGATACGAGATTCAATCGTCATTAAAAGAAAAGAGATAAAAACGGATAACAAACTACTTTGTAACCATCACAAATTTTTCTTCTATATTTTCTATATAAAAATTCATGGAGTGTAAATAATGTGTGAAAATTATTTTTCATGATGAATATAGACGATTTTTCTCTCATAGATGCGTGACGCTAAAATATAAAAGAAAACCAATTTTTTGGCCTACTGGTAAAATCTTTTTATTATTATTATTATTATTATAAAAAAATGTAGTCTCACAGATCTAAGGTTCAACTATTTGTTTGAAGCCATTTCCGAGTTCTTTTCAAAAATGTTCACATTGAAAATTTACAGAACTCGGAGGAGGTATTTCCCTCCCCTAGGGTGGGGAGAGATGGTACTATATATGCTAAACATTTTTCCTAGTTGGCTATTACTATGTAAGTCGTTCGTTTCGATTTCGCAATTTTTTGGTTAAAACTAATTCTTCTGCAATTTAATATGTTATTTTCTTTCTATACTACCGCATTAAAAATATGAAAATATGAGATGGCAATACCTCCTGTAGAGTGATTTTCACCAAAAATTGAAAGGATCTGGTGCATATCACAATTACATATAAATTTACAAGAAATTCTGTGCATTAATTCTTCAGCTAGAGTCTGTAAAAAGTTTTTGTCACACAGATATACAGACTTTAAAAAAACAGTGTCAAATCGTTTTGTGGATAGCTCCATATGTGTAAATGCATCGAAAACCGGAATTTAAAAATTTTTGAATGCAGTATTTTCTTCTGTTACTTATAGATGGAAATAATAATTTATAATAACATATCGTGCATATACATAAAATATAGCTTGTGTATTGTTTGTTATAAAATGATTGACAGTTTTATAAATAATTTTTGTCTAGCATCTTACCAAATGTATTGTTGATTTCTAAAATGGTATTTATTTACAAAGTGTACAAATTTCAGTTAACAAACCTGGTTACAAAACGTGAAAATTATTAATGCTAAATGTAAAAAAAAAAAAAAAAAAAAAAAAAAACTACAAAATTTTAAGTGAAAAAGAAAAATGCAAATTTTTGAGTTTCGGTCTCTTTTATTCCGGCATTTAAAAGATAAATCATTTAAACGTGTTATTCCATACTTGTCCGAAAGTTTATGATTTTCGCAGAATATGTATAAGCAAAATTTTGTCTTTATCTGTAAATGCGAGGTTTTTAAATTAGCTATGGAAAATAAAGATTAAAAAAAAAAAAAAAAAAAAATAAGCTATATAACAAAATGCAACCAACATCGTTTCTTTCTTTATTATATTCTATTTCTTAAAACAAATTTTATAGATGCCACACTCACCACATAAATTTTAAATTTTACATCTACATTTAAAGATAGCAAGCGATCATGTTTTATATAAAAATTAAATCATTAATTTCATTTTTTTACTTATTTTTATTTCATTTTCCACGCGCACTTTTTATTTCCTAATTCAAAATTATAAAAAAAAAAAAAAAAGAAAGAAAAAACTTTTTCGATGGTGTTTGTTTCGATACTGATTATTATTAATTTTCTTTTCTTTCCTTTCAAAAAAAATAAAAATAAAAATAAAATAAATAAATAAATAAAAAATAAAATAAATAAAAAATAAAAGTAAAATAAATAAATAAATAAAATGATTTTGATGAAATTTTAGCAAAAGCAGAATTTAGTTTAGGACGGAGGACTATTATTATTATTATTATTTTTTTATCAAATTATATTATCGCTTTCAAATTATTCAATTATATTTTCGATTAATTTTAGATTTCGATAAATGTACAACTATCGAACAATGACACCGCAAAAATCCCAGATTAAGACTAATAGTCCTCAGTCTTAAAAAAAAAAAAAAAAAAAAAAACTTTGGAAACAAATGTCAGTATTAAATAATATCAATTTTTTATATTAAGGTGTTTCTTAAAGGTTTTATTTTTCAATATTTTTTATTTCAATGCACTCGATTTCATAATTTTCTCGTTATTTTCCTTTACTCATATTCTTAATAATTAAAGTCAGGCGAATTCTTGAGTGTAAGACTCGAAACCAATATCATAGTTACAAGAATGTTTTGAAATAAAGAAAGTAAAATTTTATTCATGTCTCTAATGCGTACAGTTAAAAGAAATGGAATCAATAATAAATAAATAATTTATCAGAAAAAGAAAAAAAAAAAATCTTCACAATTGCAATAATACATTTGGAAAAATATCTGTGTTTTGCTTGGTTTTAACAGATCCGTTTAGGAATTCAAATAAAAAAGTAAAAACACACAAAATTCATTGGTTCCTTTACCGGAAGAAATCTAAAATTATTCGAGTAACAAAATAAAGCTTAATTAAAAAAAAAAAAAATATTTTTTGATTGTTATGCGAAATTTTAATGCGTGACGGGAATGTAACAATAATAAATTAAATATGTAGAATTAAGCTATGTCACGAGTAAGTAATGACATAAATAACAAAACGGATAGTTGGTTACAAAATTTGAATTAAAAATATGATATAATTTTTAATTTCTTGGAGACATTTGGGCTTTATGATATAAAAGATGGCGTCATTTTTTTTTTAATATCATGCAAAACAATGTTTAGATGTTTACCAATTTAAATTTTCAAGGTTAAAAAAAAAAAAAAAAACGGAAATACATGTATAAAAGCTGAGCGTTTGGTGGATGCAGACCAACTGTGGGTAAAGGTGAAAAAGTACACTCCTGCTCAAAAATTCTGCAAGATTAGCAAACGACCAATTTTTCTCAATTAAAAAACTTATCAATCGATACTATGTTTTCAAACATTGGGTGTTTAAAGAACTGGGTCTTCCTCATGTTTTTTTACTGAAGATTGGTTTAAGACAACATTTAGGGGGCCGGTAATAAAATGAGCAAATTCATGTGATCGCCCTGTATCGTTAAGTGAACGAAATGATCTACTACTTTAAGTTATGTTAAAAAGGACCCAGTACAATTTGTGGAGGAATTTGTGTGACGATAGCAAGATAAATAACGGAGATATAAGTATTTATTTTAAAACTCCAAAGAAGAATCAGCATGTTCTTTATTTATTATAAACAGAGTTTTAAACGAAAATTATTTCCACTTTCAGATAAATTGGAAAAAAACACTTTTGAAACAATATTCTGCAATCAGAATACAAATAGCTTAAATATTTTATGGAATACTAGATGCGTACCCGGCGATGCCCGGGTGCATTAAGTGTTTTGGGCACAATTGCCATAAAAACGTTGTCAACATTGCTATTTAACATAAATTGCGAAAGCTATTAGAATAGATTATTGTAGAACATCTTTATAAACAATGTTTCGAGACTTGTTTTTTCTGCATATATATACAAATTTTTGGCCCTAGAGACACGTGAGCAGCCAACATAGAGCTGTCCATGTGAAAAACATGGGGTGCCCAGATGGATGCCTGCCACTTTAAGGGTTTGCCCTTGGATCTTATTGATGGAGATAAAGAAGGCCACTTTTAAGGGGAACTGCAAACGTTTAAACTGAAAAGGCAAGTTTGTTGGAATGATGGGTATTTGCGGTATTAATACCGTCTCTCCCTTTGCACTGCCAGTAATGATGGTGGCCTGCACAACATTCCTTTTCAGCTCTATGATGCGCAACCTTGTGCCATTGCACAATCTTGGTGCATTCAAGTTACGCATCAGTATAACAGGCACACACACCTTTAACTCCAACTTGTGAGAGGGCACTCCCAACAGCTCTAATGAGTTTAAAAACTCTACGGGGTAAGCAGTTGTGTCATCAGACAGAAGCCATTACTGAATCTATTGATGAGTAGATGGTCACCTCACCAGGTAATCGATGAATACACTCCTTCTCATATTTATAAGGACACTTTATATTTTGAAATAACTAACGTAAAAATAACAAGATTTTACTAAGTGCACTTAATATATCTAGTATTCCAAAAACCAAAACTGTTATAAATTTTTAATATAAAACAAAATTAATAAAAAGAATGCAAAATGTGTTTTTCTCCACGTTTTTAGATGTTCATAATTATAGGGACAGTCCAGATTTTTTCGTTTTATTTAACTTACTAGCAGATAAATTACAGTTGACATGCGAATTTGTTAACTACTGGGTTAGATTAAATCATATATAAGCCTTCAATTTTTCTTGGACAGACATTACTGATAATTCCTCGAAAAATTACGTTCATGTAGTGAAGTATGATAAATGTGTTTTTTAAGTGGAAGGATAATTTCAATCCGCCGAATTTCTAATGAAACTCAAAGATCTAAATTTGCTGAAGGAAATGTGATCAAACGTTGAACTGCTGGTTCGATAGGAGAGAGATCTGATTCAAAATCAGCGTTGTTTTACACAGATCGAAGACTATTCCTCTTACTGTTCTACTCATAATGACTGCTGCTGAATTTGCTCGTAATTTCTAACGAAAGGTTGGAGTTTACATTTATGCATGTTTAAAATAATTAATAATATGTTAAAATGAATAAAAAACCTGTATTAATCAATCAGCATTTAATGGGGGAAAGAACGTCTGTATTAAAGTTGAATAAAGACAATATTAAATGGTAAAATGTTGCATTTTCGGATGAAAAACATTTTATTCTTGATTAACCAAATGGTTTTAACAGTTACTGGCACGATCAGAAGATAGCGAAAGACAGAGCAGATTTTTTAAAGGCAGATATGAATCGGGGATTTTAAAGGTGGATCTATGGTGCTCTGGGAAGCTGCTTCTACTGAAGGCAGAATGAATTTAGTAATTTTTTCTATTATTATGAACATCAAGAGAATATCCGCAAATTTTAAACGTAGAATTATCAGATTTTTGTTAGACTTTGAGGGGTAATAATATTTTTTTCAACAAGACTTACATTTTTGCTCTACTTTTAGAGCAATAGGAAATAGTCTGAAGAAAGAAACTTCTGCATTATTGCCTTTCCCATGGCCTAAAAGTTGAAAAAAACTTAACTTATGATATTAGAAAAGTGCATGCATGTGAAAAGCTATTTTAAATAGTTTAAATGTTTTAAGAATATCATATATGCTATATGAAATGGTATTGAAACTGAATATTAAAAAAAAAAATGTATTTATCAGAGAGAATGTCTGACTGTTTAACCCTAAAAAGAGACCCCATAAAATATTAATTTAAAGAATAACTGAAAAAAATTACTAAAATTCGAGCTGTCCTTATAATTGTGAACACCTGAAAAATCATCTTTTTACCATATTTAAAGTTTTTTAAGATAGAAAAACGATAAATCTTTTTAAATATAGTCTATTAATGAAATTCAAATTAATTAAAAATACATTTGTTTAAATAATAGTGTTCAGAGTTTAGTTAATATAGAAAAACGGGTGTCCTTATAATCATGAGAAGGAGTGTAATATTCTTATTAATTTTCGCTACCGTTTCATTTCTAGGTGCCATTATTGCCCTCTCACACAACAATTCCTCGTTGCTGAAGTCTAGTTGCAAGTTCGGAAAAACCTTATTAATTAATTCACTTTCCGAGCATACAACATTACAGAGGGAGCTTTTAATCTCTATGAGCCCTTCGGCATCCTTTGGCATGCGACCTTCGCCGATTTCCAGGAGACACTGAGCAAAGTTTCCCGACTCACAGTCATTGAAGAGTTGAACTCTCATGTTAATTCTGAGTTCTAATCTTTCTACTTTTGCCCACATAGGCGATGATTTCAGGCATGCATTAATTTCATCTGCTGCAGTGCCTCGCTCAATTACTGGCAGTATCTCCTGGAAGTCGCCTGCAAGCAAGACGACCACTTCACCCATTAACATTCTATTGCCGCGGATATCTTGCAAGGTGCGATCTAGTGCTTCGATTGCACGCTTGTGCGACATCGTGCATTCATCCCACACGATCAATTTACACTGCTGGCAACAGAACGCTCCGATCACTCCTCTTGCTTATATTGCATGTGGGTATTTGTTCACCCGCCAGGTTTAAAGGTAGCTTGAATACCGAGTGAGCAGTTCTTCCTCCACTAAGTAAAGTTGCAGCTATTCCAGAATATGCAACATCTAGCGCAATATTTCTGTCCTTGCGCAACTGTGCAAGCAGCAAATTCAACAGGAATGTCTTGCCTGTGCCACCTGCGCATTCAAGAAAAAGAGACCCTCTTGTCCACACTTTATACGATTCACAATTTTCAAAAAAATTTCCATTTGCTCTGTTAATAACTGGAGTTCAGTTTCGGCTACTTGAGCCTCCAAAGCAGCAGTGTCATAACTGAGCTCCCTGATCAAATCTGTGGACAATTCTCTTATGCGTTGTGGAGTGGGCATGCCAAAATCAGCAAGCTGCTTATCTACCATTGAAAAAACTTTCTCTTCAATAAGTTTCAGAGCCACATTAAAATATATGGTATCATCACTGGCAAGCGCTGTACTTTGGTACCTATGAGCAATGTCTTCGGATAAGTGTATTTTATATTTTTCCCAAAGTTTCATTGGGTTTGAGAGTCCACATGTGCTCAACAGGATAGCAAAGAGCTCTCGAACCTTAGCTGCTGACCGGCACAATACAGCATCTTCCAAAGTATTGTTCCAGTGATTGTCGTCTTCTAAAAGTCCCAGCACTATACATGCTTCTCGGAATGTGGCTTTTTCATGTCCATTGACAGTTTTGAGTGCCTGAAAACTGGTGGGTCCCCTGACACGGATCAGTAGGAAACGTATACAGTAACACTCAAAGTGTGACAAATGAACAGTGTAGATTCTGCCCAGGGCATCTGATGCCTTCACACCATGCCCGCCTTCGATAGGGGTGCCCTGCAGACGCCGCTTCCATTCTTTTCGTGATGAATTCCAAGTATAATATTTTGGCACTTCTGTATACAATAAAGTTTGGGCAAATTCATCAATCTGGCACAGACGGAAGAATGCAGTAAGGGTGGTCGTAGGTGGTGTCGCGATTCGATCATGTAAGTTAGCTTCTGTGAAATACACACGCTCACCATTGGGGAGGTGCACTGCAAGATGAGTCACAGCTGGGTGCCTCTCGTGAAGTAGCAAGCCCAATATCCGCCACGCTGCTTCATTGCTGCTGACATAGCGGCCTGCTCTGAACATTTGAACTTCATTTCTGGGTTCAGTATTAATACTGCCCTGCTGATGAACAGTAAATATTGCCTAGTCAGAGCCCTTATTTATGTATTTGCAAATGTATTTAATTGCTTGTACTGAGTTACAAAATTCCACATTAATGTGAGCATTAAAGGTTTTTGATAGAAGTGGTGAATAAAGGACCATAAAGCTGTTGTCTACTATAACGTCTTTTGCAGTACCTCTGACTTTAATTGTGACTGTACGCCCCTCCTTCCTTTGGTGCTCTGCGTCTGTACAGTGGATACCCATTTTCCATTGTTTGTGTATCTTTTAACAGTGCCCGAGGATACTTTTTAGTGCACTTTCCGTCCTTCATGCATGGGGACATAGGGTTCAACACTCCACAAGGACCATGGATCATGCTTTTAATGACCGTATCATAAATTTCTTTGTCTATGTTGGGGTCTGCAAGTTCTGCTGATATCACCTCATCAATATGATTTGGCCGCAATTTTTCCTTTAACCATAGCAGGAACTGTACATGTGGTAGGCCGTGCTTCTGCCATTCAATTGAGTACATAAAGCACAGCACCTCACCAAAAATGCGGCCTTTGGTAAGAAGGGTCACCAGTTTTTGCACTTTTATTTTAAACACTCGTGCTACAATATCATGACCGTCCACTGGATTCTGGCCAATCATTAGTTCTTGCTTTATTTCATTCCAGGCTGAGTTACACGTGAAAGTTATAAATAAGTCCGGCCGGCCATAGTTTCGGACATAGGAAAAAGCATCCTGCGTGTATTCATGCAGTTACCGCAGACTGTTCACGAACGATGAAGGGAGGATCACCATCTCCCTAAGTTGTTTGTTTGCATTCACATTGCCGTCATTTGCAATGGCATCTTGCAGGTTGATGTAATTCTCTGAACGTAACTTTTTTGATTTAGTGCTATGAACCTCAGACGTTCACTCTCCATTTTCACGTACATGTCTACCAAAAATTGGGACAGAAGTGTTCTACACCGCAGCAGAAAGTTGAAGTTATGTTCACGCACCATCAAGTGAAATGCATAGAAATCCATGCATGACACTTTTTTCCTAGGATTCGGTTGTCCAGTCACTGGATTTGTTTGAAGGATACTGAAGTGATATCCCTCTTGCCCTTTCCAGAACATAATAGGATACTGTAGAGCATCATAAAAACGATGCGTGTCTGCAATCCTAATGAGGGAGTCATCATGTTTGCGCAAAACGATATCACTTGGGGCAGTGAAGTCGGTGCCTGCGACCACAGCTGCAACCTCAGAGGCGGCAGGAGCATTATAGCGACGTGCATGCTGTCCGCTCGGCACACGATCAGCATGTATCACACTTTACAACTATCATTTGGCATGTTCTCAAGAGCTGTTTTGAACTCGTGCACTAACACATTGTAATCATGCATAAATTTTTGTATTTTCAAAACAGTTGCACGTTCAACACCCTGAATAATTTGGCAACGTCTATCAGTCTCAGTCTCATCATCATTTCCCATAAAGTAAACCTGCAAAAATTGTGATTGACTGTTGGACGGAGGTAACAATGACCCTATTTTATGATGCACTTGCCCCTGTACTGTAAATGTAGGAGAAAATACAGGCATGGCAATAATTCTACCAGCCCCAAAAGAGGTCATGTGAAAACAGGAATTATATTTTTTGATACAGTTTAAAAAGTGTCTTGACTCATAAGCCTCACCACAAAACAATTCCTTTAAAGCATCTACTGGTTTCTCTAATGTGGGAATGATTACCTTGCCCCGAGAGCAACACATTACCTCAGTCTCTTCCTTCCATTTCAGTGCTCCACAATATCTACATGTCTTATTCATATGATCGATTTTTATGAGGCTGTGATTACTCTAATCTAAAGTTGGGTCATAGTCAAAAGCACAGTTTTCAAAGAATTTCCAGGTATTTCTTGCAAATATTTGACGACGTTAATGGCGGTGTTGAGCATCGGAAAATCGGCGCACGTGTCTCTCTTCGAATGTTTCAGAGGCACGGAGAGAAGCCATAAGTTCCGCGCGTTGCTGACGTCGAAAATCTGTAACTTCTGCAGTCTCAGAGGCACTTTGAGAAGCCATGCGTTTTGCCATATCCCGAAGTCGAGCATGAGACTGGCTCAAGATTTCAGCCGCTCAAATATTTGCTTGACGCTCAGCTTGCTCAATTCTCCGTATTTCAGCATCTTCCGACGACTCTTGCTGTATAGCTATTCTCAAACATGGAGCATTTCGCTACACATACATAAGATTTGATTTTCGTCTGCGTGGCATTGTATTTAAATAAATTTGTTAAAATAGTTTAATCTAGCTTTTTAGTGCCATATCAAAAAGCATCAATAGTCAGCGCCAATAAACTAAAAAATAAATAAACTAAAAAGGATGGAGTTGAGAAAATTACTTCCTGACATTTGATACATTAAATGATTTTTAAGAAAAAAAATATTAAAAAAATAAATCCATGTTGAGAGAGTGAATAAAAAATCCATGATAAAAAAATATAAAAGCATTTTCGCATTAAAAGCAAAAAAATATATAAGCTTATCTACCATTATATGGTAATTTCTTTTTCTTTGCAATAATTGTAAGTTTTGACGTATCCTATTTATACTTGAAAATTCAGTAATGACCACTTTTTTTTTTTTTTTTTTTTTTTTTTTGTTCCAGTATTGGACACATTAGAATTTCTTTCGGAAAGGCGAAATAAAATTTGAACCGATCGAAAATGCATATTTAATTAAGAAAAAAAAGTATTTTCTGTTTGATTAATACATTAAGAAAAATGAAAAAATATATAAACTTGTATCATCAATTAGTCAATTAAAAACAAATTACTTCTGAAAAAACATAACAACCATAATGACACTTTTTTTTTTTTTTTTTTTTTTAATGAGCCTTAATTTGCAAGGGAAATAAAAATAATAATGACTATCTTATGTGATAATCTTAAAAGTACTTTCAATTATTCTTTCAGATATTTACTTGAGTTCTGCATATCATTTCCAAAAATAACCAATCCCTTAAAAAATTTGGGGGGGGGGGGGGAGAAGAATGCTATATGAATATATTGAAGCGTTCCGGTTTAATTTTGAGTAAAATAAGTTGTTATTCTATAGGGCCTATAAAGTTTTTCTATTAATTGAAAAACTCACTACTAAATTATTTTTTTTTCTTAATTTTGTTTACGCATTTATAAAATCACAACTGCTAAATTTCTTCTTGTTTTTCAAATATTGATTGATTGGTTTTATTCCATTTTATTAATTAAACAGTTTTATTTTTATTTATTTACTTACTTGTTTATTTATTTAATTTTAATTTTAATTTTATTTATTTATTTATAGTTTAGCTAAAAATGCGAAAAGTTGCAGTTACAAAATAAAACAAAACATGAAAAAACAAAGAAAAAAAAAATCATTTATTGAAAAAAGTAAGAACAAATTTAGCAGGTGAGAATTTTATGAATATGAAAACGGAATTTGAAAAAAAAAAGGACATTAGATAATGAATATCTTGCGAGGTTGAGACTGTAGAAGGTCACCACAGTTGGTTTGAAATTAAGCTGGATCCAGCAAAGTATAAAGTTGGGACGGTTAAATCGTCTCGACACCAGTGACTCGGCGAAAGTTTTGGTCGGATTAGTTTTGTGTCGATATGGTGCTGCAACGAACGAATGAAGTTGTGAGAGGTAGATGAATTGGAAGCGATTTTAAAAGTATTGATTGAAATGAAGAGAAAGGAAGTTGGTAGAAAGTAGTATAAGATGGAGATGGTTTTCGCAAAAGAGGTTGTGTAGATTGTGAAGATTCGTAATTTGGCAAGTACTGAAATGTGGAGTAGTAGAGATTTAGTGGTGTTAAGATTAAATAGTTTGATGAGTGTTGGTGTGCGTATCTGCTAGCATTCGTGAACGTAAAATTGGATCAGCAATGAATCCGCTGATCCACAGTGAAGTCACAGTAGGGCAGTAAAAGAGTACATTCGTCTCTGCACCTTCGACTGTTTGCTGGGGTGAGATATTTCGAATTATCTAATTTAATTTTTATACATATATTTTGATAAAGCATTTAAATACGCTGGCTGAGCTATCGCAGTTGCCAGATCGCCTTCCCATTAAACTGTTCAAATAAAAGTCTTAATTATAATTTATATTCAAGTCTCGTGCTCTTTACTTACCCATTTAGTTATCTAATTAATTAATTAAGATGGAGTTTGCATCAACGCAAACCTCACAATCTCAGTTATCAGTTTTCCCCATACAATAACATGGTCTTTAATTATTAGTGGCGATAAGTAGGAAGTTTCTTAAATGGTAAAATATTACATGATACTTAATACACTTTCTTTTACATTTCTTTTTTTTCTAATATAATGTCGGTATTACATTATTCATATTTTCAAGGGAAGCAAATAATTACGAAATGGTCACTTTCTAATAACTAATTATCCTAATTCAATTTAAGCCAATCAAATAACAAATCGTAATCATAATACAAACAAGACACCACAAAATACCTTATATGTATCAGCACATTTCTCTAAAACATGCTAAGAAGAAAACAATTCAAATAAGTCATTCAGAAGTTATTGCTGTATATCAGCTGTCTGTAAAGCCTGTTATTCGCTTTCTTAAATACATGTGATCATAGCAATTCCAAACAATTTTGCTTTTATTATGTGAGCAAATAAATGAATTGCTTCCCATAAATGTTCACTTTATTATTTTTAGATATGCCAAAAACAGATTTGAAGCAAGCAAAAAACATTCATGTTATGTTTGAAAGTATATAGTTTCATAAATTACAAATTATGTGCGGTAGATAAAATTTCATGCTCCACATATTTTGTTATTGAATTTGGAGAAATGTGATTTATTATTTTTTTTTTCCTACGCATCTTTTAATACTTCTTCAAATGTGTTACACATATTTATCAATATATTTTTTTTTCTTTAATATAAACATCAATTACTAAATGTAGGTCTCATAATTAATGTGCTTTTACTTAAAGATAGTAAAGATGTATATCCTGAGATGATAAAGTTGTTTATCCTGAAATAATAAAGATTTATATCCCGACACAAAGAAAGAAACACAAACATGAACCGACAACAAAAAGCACTAAAAATAAAATGTGAACTATATTATTATAATCACAATGAAAAATATTATTAAGTTTTAATATATTGGAAACATTCAAAAATGTATAATTTATTTTAGTACATCACAGGATAAATTGCACCATTAATAAACACACTGAAATATTTTATGAGTAAATTTACAAATTCAACAGTACACACACACACACACACACATATATATATATATATATATGTATACACTCAAGAACATGATTCGACAAGAATTTACTTAACAAAACATTATTAACTCTACTTTTTTTTACATAGGAATTTTTGCTAGTGTTCGGATACTTTTGTTACCGACTGTACTTCACCATAAAAAAACAAAAATATAAACTTAGGCAACCTTAAAACGAATAGATACATCAAAACCTCAAAATAGAATTTTTTTTGCATAATGTATGTTCGGAATAAATAATAATAATAATAATAAATATTTAGCTGAAATGTTTCAAATATTTATTTTTCTTTTTCTAAAAGAAAAAAAAATAAAGAAAGAAGTAATTAAAATAAACAGAAATGTAATAAATTATACAAAGCATATACGTAAATAAACTAATAATAATAATAATAATAATAATAATAATAGCTTTTTTACTTGATGTTGCTGGAAATGATGTTTGGCTAGAAATGACAGCTTGGTGAAAACTACTCAGCTGCATTAATATCTTACGGGAATTTCTCTCGCTTTTCATAAAATACCCAAATACATTCTTAACAGTAGATGCGCTACCTTTTTGCTCGTTATATAAGTGACGATACTTATCAGAATTAATTCAGTTTCCAAAAATAGAGCCATTCAGAAATATACTGATGGATATTCATTAATAGCATGACACATAGATTAAATTAGTCCATGTCAAAAATTATAGTGTGATGCAGAAAGGATAGCATAATTTGTTAAAATTATGTAATACTTTATGTATGGAAATAACAAAGGAAATGACTGATATGGAAGTATGTAGGAAATAATTAATTTACATAAAAATAAAAGTCGGAAAAGACAGCCTAAAATGATCCTAGCGGGCAAAATGATTCACATGTGTTTTCTTCCAAACAGGTAGCGCTAGATACCGGGTAACATATAAACTAGTTGTACCAAGTCAAGAAGAAGCAATGGCGGTATTTAACCTTTACCCGGGCAAGTGTAAAAAATTTGAATATTTCAACCAATATTTTCAATGTAAATTAAGAACAACTTAAATAAGTTGTAAAAACCATTAAAAAAAAAAAAAAAAATGATTAGTGTGTAAGATAGGGGAGTTGGTAATATTCTTCCCAATGCCTAAATAGTAAACAGCGGATGTGGGAAATATATTACCTATTCCTGCTTAAGGAACAGAATATTGTTATCATGTAACAATTTAAAGTTTGTAAAAAGTATTTAATTACATTTTCATTATAACAAATCTATTTTATATCTTTTTATATAACAATCCAATCCTTAATTTTATCATAAATATTAGAACTTAGCATTTGAAAAACTTAATAAAAATTACTAAAAAGTTATACTCACCAAAATTAAAAAAAAATTATTCACTAATTATTTTTATTAGATAGTCATCAAAATATTTTAAATATGCAAGAAAACAAAGATTTACTTACCTAGGCAAGCGAAATCCAAACAATTATCATGTAAGAACAGAAAATGCGGTCTTTGCCTCGCCATTCGACAATTTAACTCAGAACAATAATAATGCATATTTAAAAAAAATCTTGACCAGGTATTGCCATTTATCGGGATGTTTTATTACGAGCAAAAGCTATGCTTCATTTACAGTTCAAAATCGAAACGGGAAACGTACTTCTTATGATCGTTTTGTTAAGAAATAGTAAGCGGTAAGTATATTACCAATGCACGGGTAAGTGATTGCAGTATTACGCGTCTGAATAGAATTCCTTAACAAAGGAGTTTTATAAAATCTTTTATGAGTTAAGCCCTAACTTTCCTATTTATTTAGATACACAGTCTTTCATGTACAGAAATATGACTCGGTTTAATATATAAAATATGTTTTTAGATATATATTACACTTGCTAATTTTGTTGTGTTTCTTGGCGTCATGCAATAATATGATCTAAAATGGATAACAAAGTTGTTGGGTAAAATGATGCATTATGTGAATAGTTTTTGATCCATTATGTGAATCGTTATGAATCCATTTTTTCGATCGGATGTGTCGTTAACAGGCATTATTTAATTTAATTCTGACTTTATTGTGAGTCTATTGTTATATCTATTATTTTTGGATCATAATATTCAAATATTCCATTTTCTTGTTTTTCTCTCTTTTTAAGTTACTTGAAACACTTTATTTATTTATTTATTTTTATAAAAATAAATTATGCATGCTATCTGATTATAAAACTTATTTTATCATGCATTGTCATAATTACTTTTATATCCTTTATTTTGCAGATAAAAAGCAATTTGCAATTATTTTTTAATGAAGGATCATTTTGCCCTTTGGTGAGGGTAAAATGATCCTTTGGACACTTTTTCAAAAATCTATTTTTTTTCATCACTCAGTTTAAGTTTAAAATGTTATTGACGTATGTACTATATAATGCTAAATATACTGTAAAACACGCCAGCAAAAGACCAAAGTTTTATTTAAACAGTTATGTTGTTTTACACAAGTTTTTCCCTTAAGAGAATCATTTTAGACCACTTTCCTCTAAATTAATTTTAACATTCCACTTTCCTTCTTTTTTTTTTTCTTTAGTAAAATTTTGCATTAACTACATCTATTAAGAAAATTCAATATATCCGAGATACGATTACCGTAATTTAGTGTATATAAGCCGCACTAGTAGATAAGCCGCAGCTTGTTAAAATGTATCGGAAAAACAATACTCTTAGATAAACCGCGGCTTATGCAAGATTGTTACGATTATGTGACAGATAAATAAGGAAAAAAAACATCATTTTTATGACATCTGCGCAAGTTAATAAAAATAATAAATTATTAATTATAAATGAAAATATTAATTTCAAAAAAAAAAAATAATAATTCGGTATAAAGGAAATAAAATCTAACTATACCAGTATGCAGATATAATGCAACAAATATGAGAAACAAGGGAACAAGACGGGGAAATCCGGGCATTTATACAAAGTCATAAAAATAATTAATTATAAATAAAAGTAATAAACTATTTTAAAAGACACTGTGTAAAGAAAAATTTAAAACAAAGCCAGTATACAAATACGATGCAAAAAATCAAAAACTAGGGAACAAGATGGCGAACTTCAGACGTATATGCAAATTAATCAAAATAAGAGATTATTAGTAAATAAATAGGAGATTATGAACGTGAATCAGTTCTCGAAAGACTCGAATACTAAACTTCCATTTTCTGGAGCTTTCGACTGTTCCAAGAAATATGGACGACGAAATTTGGCATTACCATTAGATAGTCCACACTGGTAGATAAGCCGCAGTCCCCCAAAAATCAATGTTTTTTTAAAGATAGCCTGCGGCTTATCTTCACTAAAATACGGTAATTTTATTTTGGGATAAAAAAATAATAATAATTCTATCTATTAAATATTTATTATTTTTATTTTTATCTTTTCATATTATAAGACTTCAAAAATATTTATTAGAATAGCTTGCTTTTATCAATTATCGATTTTTTTTTCTTTTTTCAATCATAGGTATGTTCTTACGGTATGATATTGTATGAAATTCACCGGAAAACATCACAGCTAACGAAAGTTGTCACCGTACTTTCCTGCATTTTACCGTACAATTTTTAAGGAAATTGCATTATTAATTATTACTAACAAGAATAAATGCAGTATAATATGTGCAAGTGTTGTTAAAGCTAACTAATAGAGTTAATATAGAAGATATTGATGAGAAAATATATAAAGGTTACAACTTTACATGTTATTAAACAATATTCGGAATATATAAAAAAAAAAACTTCATCATAAATTTTAGTAAAAATATAAAAAATCTGGAGTGACTCCACTAGAATTTCCGACCATTAAGTTATTAACAGGTGAAAAATAAATTAAATTAAAAGAAGTCGTAAAATGAACAAAAGAGAAAATTATAATATTATGTTTGAAAATTTTTCTCTTTACAGTATGTTGTTTAATTTAATGCTACTGTAATTCAAATAATTCAAGCCCATCGATCATAATAATAAAGAATTTTTCGTTGTGTTCTTGTAAAAATCTATAGTGCAAGATTCACCAAAATAAATGTAGTATCACGGCGTTTATTAAGGTTTTGTAATTTTTGTGTGCAGCCGTGATTAAGAGGTTTTTTTTTTTTTTTTTTTTTTAATTAGCATTTTGTATGAGAAAAATGTGTGAAATTAGTTAAATTCTTCCTTTTGTCAAAAAATAAAATAAAATAAAATAAAATATAAATAAATAAATAAATGAACTGATAATCCGTGTAAGTTAAATAAATGGGGTTGTTGAAATTCTGGAATGAATGCTAAAAATATTTCTTTCTGTATGTAATCTCTATCGTTTGAAAGGCCTTTTGTTAAAGGAATTTTGTATATTTGTGCATTGTATATATGTGTGAAAAGGATTAAACATTTATGCTATTCTGAAATTGTAATAATGTATCTCACGAGAATTTATGCTTGACAAGTATTAACGTGGGCTGAATACAATATTTTAAATCCTCGTCTTATTCCATTGTATTGCATTTTTGAATATCCATTTTACTCGAAAAAAAGTCTGTTGATTAACATTCTTATTCCCATTGTGAAGGGAGTTTCAAAATATCAATGTTTCTCTTTACTCGATGTCCACTGATAAAATTCCTGAATGGATTAATGCTTCTCTTTTTTCGTCCCTTCCCTGAGTTCAAAGCTGCTGGCTAGCACGTGTGTTTTCGGTAGCCCAGCTGATGTCTAGGGGTGTGTCTTCCTTTTTCCCTCTCTGTGACGTCCGAACGTATGTGGCGTATGGGAGTTTTGTTGGGTGCGTAGTAAGTTTCGTCCCACATGGTACTGGGAAAAGGCGTTTGGCTTTACGCGCTCTTTTGTCATTCTCTGGGAGAAAATAAAGTGTGGCGTGTGTTCCCCCCGGCTTGATAAAACTGAAGCGCTGCTTCAAGCTCGGGACCTGGTGTTAAAATTTTTTCTACTTTTTTTGTTGCTCTTGTTTCCCCCCCCCCCCACCCCTTTGAAAAACATTCTTAAGTGCAGTTTCCACTGCGGCTGGTTGGAAGTTGTTTCGAGCGGCGCTATTCAGAACCCTTTGATGTGGTCAAGCGATTAGAGGTGGTTCGACGGGTTGGTTCGAAGGGAGAAAGTCCCTGGCTTTAACCCCCAGCTGAGATAATTGAGGGGCAAGAGGCAGATATCTTTGTCAATTTTGCATGCTTTCTTTTGAAGTAACTGCACAATCTGGTTACAACTGATGACAAGACATTTGGCTCTTTGTGTCGGAAGCGTAATTAATGGTTTTTTGAACCTCGAAGTTCCAACCGCAATGGAAACCTGCCTTTACGTTGCTACGACTGGAGCTTAGTTTGGTTATCTATGGAGAGACGTAGTGAGATTTCAGAGAGAGATATAGAGTTTGGTAGTGCAAGCAAATAGTTCGGGATTTTTCGGAACTTTTCGGGACTCGTCGATAGATGTCGGCTAGCAGTCGTAGGCTTTCCAAAATGCTGAGAAGAATCGACTGAGTTAGATTTTTGTTCAGATGAAAATATACTCGTTTTGTTGTTCGATACTTTGTTAGCGGAGAATTACTCAGCTATAAATGTATATCAGCTATGTCAATGGGTTGCCAGATTTAAGTCTTCCTTCCTCTAATTCAAAATAAAATAGCGTCGGAACAAATAGGCTCCCTTCTTTCTTAGTTTGGCCTTCAGTTGGATGTAGGACGGAGGTGGTTTGTTTCTTCAGCTAAATGAGTGGAGAGTTTCCTTGTGTCTAAAGATGTCCTGGAACTGGATCAATCGTGGTATGAGCTATGCTGATAGCTGAAGTTCTGATGATTTTTGTGAAGTATGTAAAATTGACGTCCGATGCGATCGGCTTCTAGGATATCTACAAGTACTACCAAACTGTTGCAGACAATATAAAGATATCCATGTAAGTGAATTACGATTTCTTGTTCAGAAGAAAGTCCTATTGTTATGAGATTGTTTATATATATAATTTGTATTCATTATTTCTGCTAAGTTCACAGTCAGATTACGCTGACCGTTTTGTTAAGTAAATATCTAATTCTTATTTATCTATGAGGTTGAACATATATGTATAAGAATAGAACATTTGTAAGTTCTTATTAGAAATCTTATAATGAGAATTACTGATTCATTATATTGTTAAATAAGTTAGAGAAAGTAAAAATGTAAATTCAACTGGACTTCAATTGAATTTTTATATTTTGAAATCTAACTTTAGTGTAAATTTGCTCATTTTTAATGGGTGTAAAATCTCATTTATTTTTAATTTTAAATGAAATTTTGAACTCCCGGCTATAGGTAGGTATCTACTCAGTTTCCGCATCTAACTTTTATGAAATTTAATTTTCTTTCTGTCTTTTCTTTCTTTCTTTTTCTTTTTATAGAACACATTGCCTAATAATTTCTATACGATCAAAGCTTAAAATTCTTAATTTGAATAAATTTTTAATTAACGGCCCTCTTCACTTACCGTCGCCGGAAGCTCGAGCCTGTTATTCTACGGAGAAATTTTCTTTACAAATAACTTTTTAACTAATACATATTTTTAAATTCTGTTTTCACATTCAGAAAATTTCCAGCTGTTAAATTGACGGACTTTTTTAAGAATGTATTTTTTTAATATTTTATTTTGAAATTGCAAAATGAAAAAAAATCACATATTGAAAATTCGTATTTTGCAGCTTCAAAATAAAATATAAAAAATTAAAAAAATAATTTTTTTGAAAAAGGTCAGCTTAACAGCTGGGAATTTTCAAAATGTGAAAACAGAATTTTAAAATATGTATTAGTTAATAAGTTATTTGTAAAGAAAAATTTCCCATTAGTTTCGGCTTCCGGCGGCGGTGAGTGAAGAGGGCCCTTAACGAAGAAAAATTTAATTCGTAATTAGGTTGTCAGGATGAAAGTAAATTGCATAGATTACATTTTCTTAAGTAGAACACTAATCTTTTTAATATCAGTTCGTGTGACTGTGACCTATAATATGTATATAAATTTTCAGTTCAATACGATTAGGCATTAAGACGCTATCGCAATTTAAATAATTTGAGCCCAGAAGCCACAAGGTTGCAGATTTTTTTCATTATATTTCTGTAAAAAGACTGTAAATGCTAGATTCTCCAAAATTCATACAATTTTGTGTAATGGTGATCTTTAATATGTATATAAATTTACAGTTCATTTTAATAAATCATTTAGACATTATCGCACTTCAAATAGTTTGAGCCCATAGGCCATAATGATAAAGAATTTTTCTTAGTGTCACTAAAAAAAAAAAAAAAAAAAAAAAAAATCTGTAAGTGCTAGATTTATCAACATCATTAAGTTTCGTGCTACGGTGGCCTATAACAATCTTACCAACTTTCAGCTCATTTGAAAAAAAAAAAAAGTTTAGACGTTATCGTGGTTAATTCCTTACGTACACAGAAACATACACATATCACCGTAAAAATAGCTAAAGTGAACTATGGAGACCTAAAAATATATAAATAAACCAAAGTTCCTAAGTCAAATTTTTTTCATGATTACAATACTTTCCTTACATATGTATGTTCAGAAAGTAAAAAGTAATTATTTCAGAACTGTGCGCATTTCGCTTAAAGTAGTTTTAATATATTCTTCAGAAATTGTGCAGTTTCCTTTTAAGAATTCCTTATTATTTTAAAATGTCATATTTATTCTCAGATAACATAAAATGTTGGAAAACGGCTAGTAAGGGTGAAAACGATTTAGTAGGGATGGAAAATAAAAAGAAGGGTATTTAATTATTTTTTTTCCTTTTCCACCCTCCTTTTCCGCAACGGTGAAAAGTAAATTTTTATATCAGGTTTGGAAGTTCGTGTTTTCCAAAAGTTCTGAATTGTATAGGGTAAAATTGGAAAAATCAATTAGTGGCGAATTTGAGTAGGAATGAATATGAGGGGTTGCTTGACACAGTGACAGATTAAAAGACCCTGCATATCAGGCAATTCAACATTCAGCTCGATACACTTACATTATCCTAATTTGTTACTATTTCAGTTTTTATGCAATTCGCAGTGTAGTAATCACTATGATGTAAGATTATATGCTCTAATCTTCTATGTTAAGAAAATCTTAAATTTCGAATAAATTATGAAATTTTCAATTTAGAATATTTGTACAATGATTTTCCAGCTCTTATCATAAATTATGTTTTAAAGTGTTCTGAAATCTTTCAGAAGGAAATCTCAAAATGTACATTTGTGCAAAATTTAGCAGGAACAGAATATTACCACGTTAGTAATGTGGAAATATTCGGTCTTTTTATAGTCACAAAAATTTAAAATACCTCAGTTGAATAGATTTTTAAAAAATATTGTATACTTTAATAATACTTTTGTAACACTTTAATAAAACATTTTGTTAAATACTTTAATAACACTTTAATTTGTTAAATAGTATTTATCGAAGAAACTACTAAAATGTGTACGAACTAGCTTTCGATTTTACTTAAGTACGCACGAGTGCATACACACATACGTACACACAAGTTCTAAAAAAAGATATCACTCATTAATCATAAAATACTCTCTC